>SRMA01024300.1:0-93620 GCA_007224835.1 Danionella cerebrum
AAAAAAAAAAAAAAAAAAAAAAAAAAAAAAAAAAAAAAAAAAAAAAAAAAAAAAAAAACACACTTTCGGCCTTGAAGGTGCCCATCCCAACAGACAGGGCGGGCCACGGGGAGGTCATCCCCTTCACCACACCTCCCGATCCCTCAACCGCTCACTCCGTCGACTTTTTCTGGCCACGCAATCAGTCCACCCTCCGCTTCAACAATATCGACCACTTGCTTCCTACCAGAGGAATCCCAACTTACGGGACCTACTGGTGAGAGCAGCGGTCTCGGCGGCACAATCAGGAGAACCTCTTGTGGATCAAAGGTACTCCCAACTGGACGTGCTGTGGGTGGCCTCCAGTACAATCTGCCTTCCTTCTGGACTCACCTTCAACACACGGAACATTGTCTACATCATCACTTGCACCCATTGCAATAAACATTACATTGGAGAAACACAACACACACTACAGCACAGACTGAAACTAAGCTGTTCATACTTTCAGAGGAACTCACCTCAGCCAAAGTGTCCTGAAGTCAATAGTCACTTCATCAGGATCCATCAACTTCACTTTAAACACCTCCTCCTGGACTGTAAGAGCACCACTAAAGAGGTTAAGAGAGAGAGAGACTATCACTATCAGTAGATGCTTCAAACACCTTCAAAGAAACATTTATACTCCGTCTTTAGGTGGAGAACAGGCGAGAGCCTCTAGCAGCAAAGACCACAGTCTGCGCCACAATGTAAGGAAATACATTTGAAGGTTTAGAGAAAAGAAGAAAAATAGATTTGCAATTAGAGAAGAGACACTCACCGAATCAGAACCTGTTCCAACCACTCCTGAGAAACTAAAGGATCAGAGCAACTCTCAGAGACTGATTGAAAGTGGCGGTCGAGTTTGAGGACAATTACGAAGGTGGGAGCGATTAAATTTCAAGAAAGATGTAGACCCTAAAAACCTGAAACTTCAATATCGATACGCTTCACAAGACCGTCCCCAGCCGTACTCTTCATCACAAACCGCGCAGACGGACACACTTGAGTGTTTCTCAGCTGGTTTTATACCCTTAAGCTGAACCATTGCTGCTCCACCGGGGGGGGGAGGGGTTGTCTCTATTTAACACTTCTCACAATCTTCCTAAAGCTAAAATATGTTTTATTTATACGTATGTAATGAGATTATCTTCATTTCGGTGAATACGGTTTGATTTCTCTCTTTCTTAGCCAATCTGTCCACATTACAAGAGTAAATCTAACATCTCCCAACCCTCACCTCCAGCAGTGGTGTCTCCCAATCAAGCCATCTGCAGCTGAAACTTGTTTAATTGCAGGTGTACAGATGCTTTCTGATGTTATTTTCAGCTGATTTTATTACGCTGTTCTTGAGAAATTTGACTTAAAGTTTTTTTACCTTATAATCGTCAATTCCAATTTCAAATGGTAATCGCCAATGCATTATATTATTATTTTTTAATGCTACTTATTTTATATATAGGGTTAGGGTTATATATATATATATATATATATATATATATATATATATATATATATATATATATATATATATACCGTATATCTTATCTACACGGAGGGCACCATAAAAACAGAAGCAATAATTGTGTTTGCTGCAATTGTTCATTTGTAATTCTTTTTAATTTCATTTAATAAATGTTGTTAAAGCGGCTGACAATTGCATTTCAATAAAAACAAGGGCTGACCATATCCATTTCCTTATCCAATCGCTTCTCGCTCTGTTGACATATTTCTGGATAGATAATGGCACAAACTGCGCTAGCTTCTCTTTACTCCGTTTTCCTGTAGGCCTCCATCAATCTACGGGTTCTCGGATCAGGAGTCGTACCGTGAGAGCGGTCGGTTCTCGCCGGGAGAACATGAACGGTGAACGACAGAGCACTGTGTATTCCAGGCATCAGAATTCTCCACAGGTCAATAAAAACTCCGATTTCTCCGTCTGCTTTAATTATTGTTACCCCAAGTGAAGGGCTCTTGTAAACAATTTTAGGTTTATTAATAATAAAATAAGCACACAAAGCAAATAAATGCACAATTCTGTTTTCTGTGGTCATATGATGTAGTTGGATACTGTCCCTCGTGCATTTCCAAGATGGAGAAACAAATGGAATGGGTGATGCCACCAGCTGCTCCTGTACGTGAAGTAGGGTCAGAGGTTTGATCATCAACGCCGTGCGTCCTGGAGCCCCATGCCCAGGCATCCTAACATGAGGGCAGGTCTGTCTGAGCTGCTGGGAAACAGGAGGAGGATGAATGAACCCCTAGTGTCTTTAACAGCTCGGGGTTTGAAAGCTGCAGAAGAGTATGCATCAGTCAGGAAACAAACACGACACAGATCTGAAGCTCTGCTGATCCACTGACTGCTTTCTCTCGCTCGAGATCGACGTGAATAATTCTTTTACAGGATCTTATGGAACAGTGTCTGAAGATCACTCGTTCTCAGTGTTTTATACATTCATTTGTATCTTTATTTACCAAAATATTCCAGACGAAGAATATAACTTTGTGATGGACGAGGGCCAGCCTTGACCAATTTGGCACCCTTAGCATCACAGTAAATTTCACTTTTGCAAACATTTGGATAAAATACCTTAAGGAGTTGATTTATTTAAATTAAGCAACAGCAAATTTAAAAAGAATTAGAAACAAATACAAAAGAACAAACTGCTGCATGTGAGCTAATGTGCAGATGAAAGGAGGATTTGCAAAAGTGGGACTGAAGAACCTCTGCAGAGCATCTGAGGACAGATGTGGACAAGTAGACAGCAGTCTAGCAATGAAGTCATGATTTCCAGAAAAAAATAACTTAATGAAATGATTAAAATGACACTGGTGCTGTGACATCAGTGAATTCAGCGTGGCGGATAATATTACAACACTGTTACTGTTCACGAATGGCCGAGTACCCAGTGCCAGGAGCAGAAGCCCAGACATCGGATCACGGGATCTCAGCAGCTCAGATTATGTTTAATTTTAATACATCAGTAGCTTTTATAAAATAAACACATAACTAACAGGTTTTCAGCTGGTGAAAAAGTACAAACATTTCTTAACACTTATCTAAGAATAAACAATGTTTGGTTGTACATTTTATACATTTAAATCAAATGGTAATTGTAAACGTGAAAAGTCCTGTGATTTCAAGAGAGAAACTGAGTTGTGTTGTATTCGCTCTGCAAGAGAATCACTGCAGCAACAGCACAATGAAGCGACCTCTCACACACTCACTGCTTCAGCTTTATTATAAAACACTCTCCACACACACGAAGGAGAACCACAGGAGTTAAAACCGCCGTCAGAGACAGACACCAGCTGAAGCTGATCACAACAACAGATACGATCAATGATCAATAAACAGCTCGACAGAGAGAGAGAGAGCTCAACGAGCGAGTTAAAAATACAGAGAGAGAGAGAGCGAGGAGGGAGAAACTAAATTTCAGAGGAGGCTCGCCAGGCTGGTACTGGGTCCGTTCTGAGCCTGGATTTGCACCGGTGGAGGTCCATCCGTCCACTGCAACACACAACACACACCCGATGAAGCTCAGACGCTGACGACCAACAGCTACGGCATTCGCTGAAAACAAAACTCTACAAGAGCACGGAGAACCTGCGAGGCTTACACTGATGAGGTTGTGTTCTGGCAAGCTACAGGCAGCAATGTGGTCCTGCAGAAGCTGCTGAGAGAAGTTCTGGTGCATCTGAGCCGCTTCATGCGCATCCATAGAGTTCCCGCAGGCTTTGTTCAGATCTGGACACAAACACAGGGTCTCTGAAATCCTTAGATCAGGACGCGGCTTCTCCAGCGGAGTCAGAAAGTGTTTGGCTTGAACGGACCAAGAACTGGAGTTTGTTTCCTGTCACATGGAGACCGTGAGTGTTAAGTAGAGTACACCAGAGGTGTCAATCATCCGGCCCGCGGATGTGTCTCCGCATCGCAGCAGCGTGTTAATGCGACAGGTCTAAATTAGTGCCAGTCGTCTCTACGCGCCTCTGACTTCCGTTTCCCCGTTAAATGACAATGATTCGTTCCGCAAGAGGCAAAACCAGTAACACCACCAGCGTTGCTGTTGTACTGCTAAAGGCTTGTCGTTTTTTAGAGAGGAAACGTTCTGAGGCTGAAGTTTGAGTACAAAGCTAAAGCCAGAACTCCTGTCTTCAATCAGAGGCAGATTTATAAATAAACCGTTTATTTATATCTATATCTGTTTATTTAAAACGACAGAGTAATTCCTTTAAAATCATCACAAGAGTTATTCCATCTAACCCACTGTTTAGTTCGGTAGTTAAACTGGGAGCTCTGGGAGTTCCTGAAGCACATTATACATTGAGTATCGTTTTTTTTTTTATTTGACTGTTTTTGTGGAAATATTTCTTCATCAAAATGTTTTACTTTTACAATAAAGAAAAATACAATCTATTAAACAGGATGTATGAAAAGAATTAATCGATTATTATTAAACACGGTGTGTCTGTTCCGGACCCCAGGCGCTCAAATTGTACACCATCCAAGAGTTTGACTGCTCTTCATCCATCATCATCATCATCATCATCTACACGTGCCTCTGGGGCACTCGATTTTCATTTGGGGGCACGTCTGTTTTTAAAACAAATGAAGAGCAAAGGACCCGTTTCTTCTGACATCTCCAGGTTCTGTTGGTTTGCAGACAAACCAGGTGAGAACCATCCAATCGCTGACAGCGGACCTGTTCCGATAAACACAGCTGCGCTCGATAAGTTTGCCTCGTTGTGTTTATTTTCCCATGTTTTATGCTAACCGCGCCCCCTGCATCTCATTAACTCACTGCTGACCACACCCCTTTCCCTGGTTCTGCAACATGCGGCGTTCCTTCACCCAGGATCCAGACGTGATTCTAACCCGCTCTGAAATCTTATCAATATTAAAAAAAACGTGCCGTCGATAAGAAGCTTCAGCCTCGATTCAAACAGAAGCACAAACGTGAGAAATCAGAAAACATAACGGCAGGAGGTGCCACACGTGATGGAGGAGCATGGAACCCTCCTGGACTGATGAGGTGGAGGAGCGTGTGTCCCTCACCCTTTAGCAGAGCAGAGGACCAGAGCTGCACGGACATGTCTGGAATCTTGCTGGCCAGCTGCATCGCCGGAACCACCATGTTGTTGCTCTCCTGCGCGCACACACACACACACAACTGCAGCGAGGAACTCCAGGAGACCAGTGGCACAAGCAAAGCATGTCTCACCCGATGGTTCCCCAGGACGTAGAAGATGTGTCCCAGCAGCACCAGTGAGCAGGCCGTCAGTCGGTTAAGATCCTCAGCGTTCGACATCTTCAGCGTCTCTCGCAGGAACCGCCTGCTCCCACACACACACACGCGCGCGCGCACACACACACACAGTGAGTGTTACCCTCACCCAAACCCTGCAGCAGCTCAGATCTCCTCAGGACAAGGGAGTGCTGTGGAACAAGGAGCTATCGACTGAGTGGAGGATCAAGCGAGTAGAGAATAAACCGAATCATAGAGCTCACCTCCGGCACCAAATGCAGGATTAAACACAAACACAGCAGAGAGATGGAACAGAAACACAGAGGGGAATGAGGAACACTCACTTTGCCTCGTTGTAGCGTCCCTGGAAGAAGGAGAGCAGGCCACGGATGTAGAAGGCAGCGGCTCGCAGACAGTGAGAGCTGAGGAGACAACACTGGGAGCATTAGCCGTCGCAGCGCTAGCTTACAATTTGCCGATGGGGTGAGGGTGTGTTACCTCACGGGGAAGTTATGGTCCGGGTTTATCCGCTCCAACAGACTGTAGAGCTGCAGAGAGACGCGTGTGAACTACAGCTGCACTTTACCATCATTATCCCTGATTAGAAACTACTGCACCTCCTGGTGTCGGTTTCCCTCTCTGATGTAAACGCTGGCCAGATTCGTCACGATGAACGTCCAGAGCTCCTGGTGCGTGGTCAGCTGCACACACACACAAACCGCCGTTAGCCAGGAGAGAGGGAGGGAGGGAGGGAGGGAGGGGGGAGTGTAAGGTCTCTCACCCGCAGCGCCGTAGTGAACTGAGCTTCAGCGTTGTCCATGCAGTTCACGGAGATACAGTACAGACCCTGGAACACACAAGCACAGCTTCAGACACGCCTCCGACCCTCCTCGAGGCTTCTCATGATGCTCAGACCTGCTGCAGAGACAGAGAGAGAGCTGTGCTCACCAGCAGAGTGTGGAGCTGAGCCGCGTGATTGGAGAAGAGCCGAGGAGACTGCTGGCACAGCTGGCACACCTGAGAGATCTGCAGACAGACAGACAGGTACAGTCTCTGGAGGCTCTGGAGGAACACAGACAGCTGCAAGCAGACACTGACCTCCTGCAGTGCGGTGGCCTTGTGCCCGGTCACCAGACGACACATGATGATGTGCTCCAGGAGAATCACCTGGAAGGAGGAGAGGATGGGGCTGCAGTCCAGCACTGAAAGAGAGAGAAACATCACTCGGAGCTCCTCAGACGATCCTCAGTGTGCAACCTCTGTGTGCATCTCACTCTTGAGCTTCTCCAGCTGCATTAGAGCTTTATCCGTATACTTCTGAGCCTTCTCCAGGTACCCGGCCTGCATGGAGTGCATCACCGTCACCTGCAACACACAGCCCTCACCATCATCACCATCATCAGCCATTACAGAACCTGGGAGAAGAGAAGAGCCTGGAGAATCCCAAAGCTTCTGCTCAAAGAAAGCTGTCCAGAGTCACAGCAGACGGCTGTGGGGAAGCTCTGGGGTCCGGCGGGAGCCCCCTCACAGCTCCACTCGGGCTCTCACCAGGTAGACCAGCACACACATGTGCTCTTTGGGGAGCCAGTGGAACAGGTCCGCAGGGTTGCTGGGGAGGATCTCGTCGTCATGCAGTGTGGAGATGGTTTGAATGCACTGCTGGAGCTGCTTCAGGCACGGCTTCACGCTCTTCACCTGAACACACACACACACGCACGCACGCACACACACACACGCACACACACAAAGCAGCTAAGCGCGGTCGAGCACCACCACGTCTCCCTCCATCTCTCTCTCTCTCTCTCTCTCTCTCACCTGTCCGGCGTCCAGGTAGTGAGTGACCTGCAGCACCAGGAAGAAAACTCGAAGCGACTCCTTCTGGATAGGGTTCCCCTGCCACGTCTCCACAATCTGCCCACAAAGAGTCAGCAGCGGATGGACCTCCTGCAGCTTGCGCTCCATCAGGAGGAGCTGTGCGTGCACACACACACACACAAACGTAAACATCTCATCTTCCTCCTGCAGCTGCAGGTGGCCTCCTTTCCAAGGCTACATCTAACCAAACAAGAGTCCATCTAGAGCTTCAATGTTTCAAACATCCAAACCGCGAGGCTCTCAAAAAGTTCTGACACCTAACTGAAGATCGTTTCTCTGATGAGGAGCAGTTCTCCTTTCCCCTTCAGCTCCATTCATAGCAACACTCATCCAAACACAGAACAGCTGGGTTGATGGGGAACAGCTGGACATCATGAACTGGACGAGTGCAGTGTTCTGGAGTGTAGTATGTTAGCAGCCATTTCGTGCTTAAACTTGGTTCCTTGTCCAGCCCTGTGGTGTAGCGGAGGGTTTCACCGTACATACACACTAGGGGTGTAACGGTTCACAGGGATGTATTGAACCGTTTCGGTACGGCCTGTTCGGTTCGGTACACTTGCGTACCGTTTCGGTATTCTGTATTTTTATTAAATAAGATAAACTTATTATTAGCGCGATATTAAGCGCAGCGGAACAATGTTCCTAGGCGAGTTTCCGCACGGACGATATTGAGTGAAGCACAGTAGAGGTGCACGGCGGGTAGCTGTGAGAAATGGACAGAGAAAGAGAAGCCAGCGCTTGAAGACACCTCACTACGGTCTCCTGTTTGGGAACACTTTGGCTTCTCTGTTAAAATACATAACGGGGATAGACGAGTGGATGAATGTAAAGTTGTATGTCGACATTGTTCCACGGAGATCGGGCAGGGAACACATCTAACATTTTCTACTGCTGGAGATATTGTCACTGCAACCAGATCTGTGCTCTCTTCAGAAAATATGGATCGGTTAATCTATCCTAACTAGTTGCAGTATTTCATTTTTTATTTAAAAAAAAATGTGTTTTTCTTTATAAAGAGTGCAATTTATTTAAAATATCACCCAAATGTGTCACTTTTATTTATTTTATGCAAGAATTCTACTGTGTATTGGCAGCTTTTCAAAATAAAGATTATGTAAGTTCTTATTGTTTTGTACCGAACCGAATGAACCGAACCGAGCTCTCCAAGACACTGTACCGAACCGAATACGATTTTGGCGTAATGTTACACCCCTAATACACACGCGGTTGCACAGGGCGACGAGAGTTCGAATCCCAAACTTGTCATCCTTTGCCATCCTTCCTGCTCTCTCTATCCTAACTCTCTTCCTATCTGTTAAAAAATAAAGGCTAAAAAGTCAGAAAATAAATCTCAAACCAAAAATGCTCAAAAAACAAATAATCTCATAATCCAGATGGATCTGGTGCGGAGCTCTAAGGCAGGAGACATCGACAGTTTCTTTCCTGCCTCAAACAGCGTGGATCATGGTTCAGAGGTTCTTTTCTTCCGGTAACAGTTGATCCTCCTGACTTCAGCTAAAACACACCTGGAACCAGAGACCCGCAGGGGGTCGAGAACCTCTTTCCCTCCGCAGTAGCAATCCGGCAAACTTCCACTGGTGTCCTATTAGCTAACAGTAAGCGGAGCTGCCTCTGGGGTTACTCACCATGCCTTTGCTCAACAGGAACAGGGCTCTGTGGAAACAAGCAGATCATCAGAACCAAGATCACAGGAGCTAGGACAGGAGGCATCTGAAGAGCTCATTACCTGGTGTACTCGGAGCCCACCACCCTAGCATACTCCGCTCCGACGCCCAGCAGGTCGCAGGCTGACACCAGGTCCTTCTCGAGCGTGTGCAGTTGCTGAAAACACAAGAGCATTAACACATCTCCTCTGACTGTCCTGGAGCAGCCGCACACTGTAGCCTACCGCCAGCTGGAAAAGCAGCCTGCAGTGCCAGTACGGCGTCTGCTGCGAGATCTGAATGGCCTTCCTCAGCAGCGGCTTCGCCGAATCCACCAAGTTCTGGAGAAGTAGAAAAAAAAAAAAGAACTTTACCATCACCTTCCACTCCTGGGCCCCCGACTCACGGTGCTGACCCTCACCTGCTGGCAGTAGAGCTCAGAGAGGAGACTCGCTGCCTCGAACTTCACATCCTCAAACTGAGCCACCTGCACAGCTGCGCTAAGGAAAGCTAGCAGAAACAAACACAGACTCACAGACACAGCAAGCACAGGAGGGAGCTAGGGCTTTCCCGGACGGCTGAAAGGATACTTGCTGAGAGATGAACCACTGAAAGACAGAGAACAACTTTATTACAAGCAGAACCCGTCAGGAGAACAAACATCTCAAACCTGAACCAATGTTCAAATAAATAATGCCACGACTCTCAACCACGGAGAACGGAGAGGATGAGCGCTGTGTTAACCCTGGGAGCCGCTCCTCTTGCTCCTGATACTGGTCTAGATTAGTGACCAGGCTAAAGGAAGATGTGTCAAGCCTGCAGCATCAGCTCCAGAACAAGTTACTTTGTTACTTCTATTCAGTCACTATAGTTAAAATCGTCCAGGAACCAACTTCCTGAAAAAAAGTTTAACTTCACGGTCATCATCACGCAAGCACTGCAGTGCAAACCACACCTGCATGATCTCAAGAGCTTCGAGGCCCATGATGAACAGGTGCATGTCATCCGTAAAAACCGCAGCAGAGAGCTTTTATGGACGTTATGAAACGCCACCATCGACGACGTTCGTTTCATTAAGTGAGTCGGTCACCAACCGTGGCATTCAATGATCTAATTACGTCTACAACGTGTCCAACCCACCGGACGGTACCACAGCGGCTGTCCGTCCGCGGATCGTGTGCCCCAGTGGGTTCAGCAGATTCTCGGTTGAATACCGGGAAAAGGCGCTGACCGTTTGTTTTCATACCTAGCAACCCAGGGTGCTTTGAATAAAAGCCTCTGTTGAACAAAGCCGTTCATGTAGGTTAAGCGATATAAGATTATAGAAAAATCTATGCGACCGTTACTTTATGGATTCTCTATCCATCTCCTGGTTTGTTCCAATGAGGCCTGCTCAGCTGCACAGAGCCACGGTGTTTCCTGTGCGACTTACCGCTTTCTCGAGGTGCGTCCGGGCCAGCTCGCTGTTCTTCGTGTGGTGGTAGAGCACGGAGCCAAGCTGCAGGTGGGTGCGGGCCTCGACGCGCTGCGGCGGCTTGAACTGGAACACGGCCTGCAAGCAGTGGACGCAGAGCCGGATCTTAGGAGGGCTCGAGGTGCGGAAATGTTCAGCGAATCCGAGCAGAGCTAGGTACCAAGACTCAGGAGCCTCTGCGCCTGCCGCCATCTTCAGCTTCGCCCACAACAATGAGCCGTCCGGTAATCTCGCGAGAGTTCGTTCTGTCACAGAGAGGTCGATCCTAAACGAGAGTTGTCCGGGTCTCGCGAGAAAACAGACAAAGCGCCGAGGGCGGTGCGCACAACGGTACGGCCTTTTTTACATAGATGCACGGTCTGTAATCCCTGCACTACCGAGTGATCCAATTAAGACACAAAATAAATAAATGAATACAAATAAATGTAAGCAACACTCATGAATGTTCTTCAGAACGTATTCACTGACTGACCATCTCTCGTTCTATTCACCTCTCAAACAAGGTCAGGGACGAACTTCAGGACAAAGAGAAGCACATAGAATAAAAGAGAGAAGTTTATTAAAATATTGATCGTTACAGTCTGAGTGAAGCTTCAGCGCAGGCCTCGACCATGTGCAGAGGGCTTACAGTGTGTGCAGATATTAATAATAACGACAGAATCCACATTCGTGATGAGCATCGTGAATACAAAGCCCCATCAGAGATGAAGATGAGGAGCTGATGCAGATCAGCGGCGCTCAGTAGTACGGCCGGCGGGGATTGTTCTGCAGAGAAATGAAATCAGTTGATAACCGCAAACTCGATGAGAACCAATGTACGAGTCAAGCTCAGGTCGAAGCGTACCAGAGGGTTGGGTCGGAAGCGGTACGCCAGCATCATTCTCTTCCTGAATGCGTCATACTCGTCATCGCTCTTGGACAGCTCGGCAGGTCGATCCACCCCAAACCCAGCGCCGTCCACCGCTGTGCTGCCCCTGAACACACAGACACAGGGTCAGGAGCTCTGAGGACAATGGAGGAATAAAGAAGTGACGGAGAAAGAGAGAAAGTTTCACCTGTTCACAGGATTCTTGATGCCCTGGCCCTCCGAGCCCAACCCATCCCCTTCCTTCCAGCCCATCTTCATCAGCATCTTGAAGCCAATGTTCTCCACCGTCAGCTTGAACTCCTTGTACTCTGAGAAATCTGGTTCACGGCCCTCCTGAAAACACCAGGGCGACCACATGTGGAATGTACCCGAGGATCTACCCTCAGCAAACGTCTGCTGTGTGTAAACGAACATGCAGACGCGGTGTAAAGGCTTGCTGTCTCACCTTAAGGGCTTTAAAGGTCTCCATGAACTTCTCCAGCTCGTCCGGAGGAAGGAAGTCGCCGATGAAATGCTTCCCTTTTCCCATCTCCGTCAGCTGCTCCGCCCACTCTGAACACAAACACGCGCGCGCTCATGGTTCTCCTCCAAAGCCACAGCGCTCCTCAGTGTAACCCCCAAACCCTGTCCTCTGTGGGTGTACCTCTGGTCTTCTCCATCTCCATCATTCTCAGCCGGTGCTCCCAGGTCCCCTGCTCGTCCACCTCCTCGTCGCTGTCGTACTCGTGCTGGTGCTGCTGGATGGTTTTCTCCCAGATCAGCTGCATGTCCTGCATGGCTCGCTTGTGCTTCATGATCATGTCGTACATCTCCTGCATCTGAGACGGCACAAACACTCGTGAGGGGTCTCTCCTCACTCCTGCCTCTGCTGTGCCCTCCCCTGAGAGCGGTACCTCCTGCTGTTCCTTGAGCTGTTTCTTCTGCTCGTCCGAGAGCTCTGTGACTCCTACCAGACCCACCGGCTTCCCCTTCTTATACCCCAGACGGCTCAGCTCCTGCTCTGGATGCACACAGACAGTGAGAGTGAGTCGGAGTGTGTGTGTGTGTGCGTGCGTGCGTGCGTGCGTGTACGGGCATGCGAGTACCGCTGAGGGCAGGAGCGCTGCTCTCCGGCTCTGTCGCAGCTCTCTCCTCTTTATCCCATCGACTCTTCCTCTTCCTCTTCGCAGCACTTTGCGTCTGAGCGTCTGGACGAGGGGGCTGTGGCCGCGGAGCCGGACTCTCGCCAGTGGCAGAGAGCTGGCGGAACTCCTCTACTTTAGCCTTGTAGAAGCGATGGGCGGCGCTCTGGTAATCGTACAGGAAACTGAGACAGAGGGAGAGAGAGTCACATCATCACCCAGGCGCCCGAAGGCCTCATGCCAGAGATCGCTGAGGGGCACCACCTGAAGGCAGGGTTCTCCCGGTTGTTCTCCATGGCCATGATCTCCACCTCCGTTCCTCCGTCCGCCACAAAGCGAGCCAGCTTCTCGGCCACCTTCCGTGTGCCCTCGTCCACTGAGGAGGAGACTTTAAGCATCTATCAGAACCGGCAGCGACAACACTAAACGCTCTACACACACAACACACACCGCGTAGTGAGTCATGTGACCGGCAGCTAGTGCGGGGTCAGCCGCGGTCACATGACGAGAGCCCTACGAGCAGCACATCACAGTCGAGCCCCAGGGAGCTCACATTTAGTCACAAGAGGAACACTGTAAGCTAGAGCACGAGCTCCTTCACAGCCACAGACACCAGGAACCTCCCCCTGGCATCATCTCTGCAGAGAGGCAGCAACTATTGCTCTAACGAGGATGTATGGTGCAGCTGCAGCTACAGAAATAAAAACTGTTTGAGGGGAGACGAAGAAACAGAGCTCGACAGACGCATAACTCCCTTTCACAGAGCAGCTGAGCTCGTATCGTCCCGTACCTCGGCAGCTCCGTATTTGATGGCACTCGGCATGCGGCAAGCTGAGGAGGAGCTCTCAGCTCTTCGACATCATGATCAATAAACACCAGTCAAAGCTGATCTCGGAACAAGCTTTCGATTCTCAACCACGAAACGTCGGGCGACCTCAGACGGCTGCTGGCGTTGTATGCTCCGATCGATCAGAGGAGCTCGGCCGAGGCCTAGTGCGACGGGCCAATCTTCACATTGACTCAAGAGAAAACAAATGTTTGTGCCGTCAGGAACTCACCTTCAGACTGGGCTGCTCTCTCTCTCCGCAGCTCGGCCAGTCTCTTCCTGTAGAACAGGTACTGGACACTGTCCCGGTCCCACAGGAACCTGCAGAGAACACACAGAGCCCTCACAGCAAACCAAGCTTTCTCCTTCAGAGTCTCATGCTCTGACGTTCTACACTCCAGGAGTTCCGATGCTTTAGACGGAGGCTTGAAACCAGGAGCTTCATTGATCGCCGTCTCAGAACCAAAACCAATCGTTACAGCGAGAGACACTCACGAGAACAGCGGGTTCTCCTTGTGCTCCTGCTCCGAACCCCCATCCGCTATGAACCGAGCAAACTGACAGGCGAGGACACGCTGCTCCCCGTCCTCTGGCGGAGGCACTGAAACACACAGACTGTGATGAGGAGAGGGCTCCCGGAGCTGGTGTCTCCTGGGAGGAAGCATTCTGAGCCGTGCCTCCGGACTTATGGCGACAGGAGAACAGCAGCTTCAGAACCTTTGCATCTATGTGTGTGTGTGGGCACCTTTGAGCTGCAGGAAGTGCTCATCTCCCTCCTCCTCCTCCTCCTCCTCCTCTTCCGGTGAGGTGAACACACAGGGGCGGGGCTTCAACACTCCTGGGCTCTTCTTTGATTGGTTGTACATCTTAAACTGGCTGATCATGCTGCTCAGCCCCGGACGCTTACCCACCAGCACTGCGCCTTTCTTAAGGTCTGCCCCCACTGAGCTGGACCCAATGGAATTCTGGCTCTGAGCCGGAGGGGCGGAGTCATCTGCAGGACCAGAGGAAGCTGCAGGAAACAGGCAAGTTTGTTTCTTAAAGTGACAGTCCCTCGTTTGTTTCATTCTGAACATTTGTGGCGTTTAAGACAGTTTTACAAATAACTGCAACAAACAAACTGCTCTTTCCTGACGCACACGGACCTTTCTCTCTCTGCATCTGGAGAAACTGCTGCAGGAAGCTGCCATCGTTCACAAACTTGTTGGACGAGGAAGAGAAGGATGAAGATGGGGATGAAGCAGCAGCAGCAGCAGCAGCACATCTAGGAACAGCGCGTGAGCAATTGAGACGAGGCTTTTGTGTTACAAAAACAACATTAGGTTTGGACAGTGAAACTGAAACCTGCTGGCTCTGTTCTGAGCTCTTCTCTGCTCTTCCATCATCTTCTCCTCGATTTCCCTCTTCTTCTGGGCGATCAGCTCCTCCTGTTTCATGATCACGTTCATCTTGCTCTGGTGCTGATGCTGCGTCCTCCATCCACTGCGACCTGCCACCCCACCCCGACACCCACACCACACACACAGCAGATGACAGTGATGATGATGATGATGATGATGATGATGAGAGAGAGAGAGAAGCCTATGTCAGTGCACCACAGCCGACTGTAACTGTGATGATCCTGAAAAAAGGAGCATTTCCTGAAGAATCACGAACAGCAGACGGTTCAGTGAAGTTGATGCCCGGTCCTGAGTCGATAAAAAACAGGAGCAACGGTGCTCCACTGGTGGAATATTTTGATCAAAACATTCGTTAGATTTGTTTCTGCTCGGCTGTATTCTCGAGAACAGCAAGAGCAGATACCGGAGGAACTCAAACAGCTCATGTTTTACTTCGAGTGCATTGAAACATCTCTAGAGCTAAAGTGAAGACCAGGCTTCAGAACAGGAGAGCTCCTCCAGGCTCTCTTGCAGAAGCCTCCACATAACTCCGGTGGAACATTTACGTTAGAACGGTAAAAGAGACCGGGGAACCTCCGGGACACGACGAAGAAGAACCGCTGAGCCCGAGCCCTAGCTCATGTGATCCAGCCTTCACCCGGTCCTCAAACTCACTTTACGACAAACGAAGTAATATCCGGACAAAAACACGATGTGCAAACAAATATCGCAAAGCTCTGTTCTGAGAAACGTTGAAAGATATCGAAATGACTAACATTGACGTTAGCACAGCTCGGTTTGTTAACTTAGCAGGTTTAGTGGCTAAAGACTGCGAGCAGAAGCACACAGCGACAGTCTCGCGGATCAACCAAGCCACGACGAGGGGACTACGGACGGTTTTCGGGTGTTTCGAGGGCTTTACCTGAATCGTTTGACTCCATCGCGTTAATGACGGTCGTCGTCAGACGCCACTTCTTCTTCTGCGGCCGTGGCGCTGGATCGGCGGTGACGTGTTTACAGCGCCCCTATGGGCTGCGTAAAAAACTACATAAACAAACGCGCTACTGAAGCACGTGATCTCGATGTTACGGAAATATGAGTACAGTGGTACCCCGACATACGAACGGTTCGAGTTACGAAATGTTCGAGATACGAAACGTCTCGCGGGAAATTTTTTGCTTCGAGATGCGAAGAAAAATTCGAGAAACAAACAATTACCAAAACTGTTCTGCTGTAATTTCATCTGAGTAAGTGGACGCTTTTAGGTACAGTAATAATTTATAAACAAAACATAAAATTGTACATTAACTTACATTAGAAATGTCTTTAAACTGTACATATTCAGGTAAACAGTGATTTGGTTTATTTGTCCAGTTTAGTACAATTACTTCCTGGAAGGAGTTTGCACGCTCTCCCCATCGGTTTCCTCTGGTTTTCCCCACAATCCAAAAAACATGCAGAAGGATAACTGAATAATATAAATTCCCCTTAGCAATATTGCCCTGCAATGGACTGGTGTCCTGTTCAGGGTGTGCCCCCACCTCTCACACAATGTGCACTGGAGATAGGCACCGGCAGACCCCCATGGCCCCAAAAAAATGGGAAAAGGTGAGTTGAAAAATGAATGATTAAAGCGTGAAATTAACACATTTAAGGAAAAATTACAGAAAGTGACGAACAAATAACAAAAGGATCCCAGCCAATATCAGAGCGTTAAACACAAGCTTATTTTAATTAAAAAAAAAAATTATTCAGATTTTAATTAAAAGCTATGCATTTAATAACGTAAATATCCACCATCAATAAATACAGAAACAAAGACCAAAACAGTAAATATGAAATGACCAGAGGAAAATGAAAATAATCCAGCACAGGGGATAATCGAAACACAGACTAAACTAAAGTAAATGTCAGACTAAATCATCTCTAGCCATCCACCTACTCTGGCAACACGAACTGAATTACACCAGGAGGATTATGAAGGAGCATAGTTATGTCTCCTCCCACAATCCAGAAGTTATGAGCATAGAACACGACGAGCGTGGGAGGCCTGCTGATTGATTAACTTCACCAAATGAAGTGCTTGGATTGGCTCTAGCAGGTCCTCAGAAGAAGGAAGAGTGACAATGCCCTCACTGTTCTGAGTTTGTGCCGTCACTGAGTGCTGCCAAAATCCTCATCTGTTGCTCCAGAGCCACCAGACGCAGGCTCAGATACCCAGAGGAGAGAAGGAGAAGAAGAGCTCTGAGGACAGGGGGTGAGGGGGCAGGGCAGTGAGAAAACACTGCAGACTTGTTTAGATGCACGGAACCAGTTGTTTACTGTGGCATATGACTCACAAGAGAAGGTAACAGAGCAGGACGTAGTTCAGGCTTCTAGAGTCCCCAGCCGTGGGTCTGATCCAGAGCCCAGAGAACCAGGAAACTGAGACACAGCACACACACAGAGATTCAGACACAGATGTGTATCTCACATTTGTGCTTGAGCGTGTTCATGTGATCACCTGTGCCGTGCAGTTCAGGCGGCCCCTGGCTGATCTTTCTGCTGGTGTTCAGAAGAGTCGATTCATTCAAACCTTCAGCTTTAACAACAATAATGATTAGCTAACCGTTTCCTCATATGTTTGTAAACAATTAAATAATCACAACCACTCACACTGAATTGTCTTCGAGTTATTTAGAGTCGATTCTGAGAAATGAAACGAATGATTCTCAGAGTTCTCATCGAAACTCGACTGAAAGGAAATCTGGCAGAGAAAATAGATAAGAACTATTCTATAATAATTGGAATCAAAATAGTGGTTTGAGAGTGTGAAACATACACAGTCGATCTCCAGATCAGGAGTGTTTTCAGTGGAGGACTTTCGGCTGCCGATCGCCTCCTAATATAAAATAAAACTAATCAATGCTTTTGTTCAAGTTTCAACATCATAAACCACATTTTAAGGGCCATTCCTTGTCCAGCTTCCTTTATGGGGTCCGTGAAAGCGCCCCACACCATCCAGGGTATAAATATCCTTCTTCCCTTAATGCTTCCGAGTTGGCAACTCCAGAGCTACCAGCAGCAGCAACTTTTTCTGTCTTGCTCTTAAGATAAAGCATCTCTGTAGTAGAGTAGTTTAGGCCTCATCGGCCCCTTTCTGGCCACTGGCATCTTTCCCACTGCACCTCTCCTAAGAAGTAACTCATTAACCTTTCCATCGATGGAGCACCTTCAGGGACTGCAAATGTCACACTGGCAATAAAACTGGTTTTAAGGGCATGGAGGAGGAGAGTAGCTGGGCCCATGTGAATGTTGTTCCCAAATTCATGTGATAAGATCTCTGTTCCTTCTAAATTACAAAGAGGTCATCAACGATCCCTGAGAGGAAATCACTGACCTGGAGCTGAGGGGAGAAGGTCTGCAGCGATTTGAAACATGCATCTCGGTTCAGCAGCGACACAAACAGGTACTGAAACATAAACAGCAAGTCCTCCTGTCAAACCCAACTGTTATAGGGTGAGACAAACACCTAGAGATGAGGAATAATGAGGATCTTGAGGAGGAACAGGTGCTGAAGTATTAAGCACAATTTATACTTCTGCGCTGACCCTTGCTCAGATATTCCTCATAAAGAGGTCTAATGTGAGGGTCCTCAGAAAAAGATTTAAGGTGAGGGTCCTCAGAAAGAGGTCTAATGTGAGGGTCCTCAGAAAAAGATTTAATGTGAGGGTCCTCAGAAAGAGGTCTAATGTGAGGGTCTTCAGAAAAAGATTTAATGTGAGGGTCCTCAGAAAGAGGTCTAATGTGAGGGTCTTCAGAAAAAGATTTAATGTGGGGGTCCTCAGAAAAAGATTTAATGTGAGGGTCCTTAGAAAGAGGTCTAATGTGAGGGTCTTCAGAAAAAGATTTAATGTGAGGGTCCTTAGAAAGAGGGCTAATGTGGGGGTCCTCAGAAAAAGATTTAATGTGAGGGTCCTTAGAAAGAGGTCTAATGTGAGGGTCCAGAAAAAGATTTAATGTGAGGGTCCTTAGAAAGAGGGCTAATGTGGGGGTCCTCAGAAAAAGATTTAATGTGAGGGTCCTTAGAAAGAGGGCTAATGTGGGGGTCCTCAGACAAAGATTTAATGTGGGGGTCCTCAGACAAAGATTTAATGTGAGGGTCCTCAGACAAAGATTTAATGTGAGGGTCCTCAGAATAAGATTTAATGTGAGGGTCCTCAGAAAAAGATTTAATGTGAGGGTCCTCAGAAAGAGGTCTAATGTGAGGGTCCTCAGAAAAAGATTTAATGTGAGGGTCCTTAGAAAGAGGGCTAATGTGGGGGTCCTCAGAAAAAGATTTAATGTGAGGGTCCTCAGAAAGAGGTCTAATGTGAGGGTCCACAGAAAAAGATTTAATGTGAGGGTCCTTAGAAAGAGGGCTAATGTGTGGGGGTCCTCAGAAAAAGATTTAATGTGAGGGTCCTTAGAAAGAGGTCTAATGTGAGGGTCCTCAGAAAAAGATTTAATGTGAGGGTCCTCAGAAAGAGGTCTAATGTGAGGGTCCTTAGAAAGAGGGCTAATGTGGGGGTCCTCAGAAAAAGATTTAATGTGAGGGTCCTTAGAAAGAGGTCTAATGTGAGGGTCCACAGAAAAAGATTTAATGTGAGGGTCCTTAGAAAGAGGGCTAATGTGTGGGGGTCCTCAGAAAAAGATTTAATGTGAGGGTCCTTAGAAAGAGGTCTAATGTGAGGGTCCTCAGATCGCAGTTCTGATGTGAGGATCCTTAAAACAGATCTTATGTAAGGGTTTGTACCTTGCTTCCATTTCCAGTGGTCACCTCAAGCGCATTGGGGACAATCTTTGCTGTGTGTTTCTTCTTTACACTTTGAACACTTGACATGGGGATTACCACCTGTAAACACGTCATATTACACACACACACACACAGACATGCACACATGCACCCCTGGCCAGGCACACTCACCCGAGTCTCCTTCAGCAGCACTGTGGAGTGGAAACAGAGGTGTTGACGGGTCATGAACATCTTACCATGGTAGATCACCTCCTTTTGCAGAGCACAGCTGAAAACTGAAACAAGGAAAAAATGTATACAAAGAGCATTGGAGATGCTGGTCTGACATCCAAACTCAAAGCTGTAAACCACCTTGTCTTCTGCCAAAGATATGTCATGGCCTTGAATAATCAATTCCAAAACCTCAACCTAGAATGCAGAGATCAGTCCTAATCCCTGTTGCTAAGGATCAGCACATGGTCGAGGTTCATCAGAGAACTTTCAAAGCTCACCATGCTCCAGCTCCTCATGGTTTGGAATCTCTGGAAAGAGCTTGTGAAAGATTCTGCTCTGCTGCCTCAAACCCTGATGAGAAGAGGATATGTGTGAATGAACGCGAGAAGACAGCAAGGGCTTTGAGTTCAGGAGCTTCTAAGCGACCTCCTGGAAGAGGCAGAATTCTGTAGATCAACTGAAAGTTGTAGATGAGATCTTTCTACTAGTCAACAACTCACATTCTGTAGGAGAACGTTTCCCTCAGACCGATCCGAAGAGTCCTCCCGAATCGTTGATGACCTGCAGAGACACAACCAGTTTAAAACCTAGTCTCATTAAAGTCTCAGTGTCCTCTGAGGTTCCCCGTAGCCCATCAGGAGAGCTGTGTGAGTTCTGACCTGCAGGAGGCACTGCTGTTGTTCTCTAGGAGCTGTAGCATTTGAGTGTACCCTTCTTCTGGACTCTGAAAGCCTCTGCTTTCTGAAGACCTTCTCATGATGTTCTTGGACGTGACGGCTGCAGCACTGTACTCCAGAGGATAGCTGAGAATAAACACATGTAGACGGCACTGAACAATGATGTGGATGGACGGGTTTGAGCCAGATGAGATTAAACCCCAGCTCGACATCAGAAGTGATTTTGCTTATCGTACAGGAGAAGAACTTCAGAAACAAACAGCTGTGTGGCCAGAAGACATCTTGTTCTGTTGTCTTTAGTCAGATGAGCCTCAGGAAGGAAGGCTTAGAGGATCACAGCGCCCAGAACACTTCTGAGATAGCATCATGTGAGCACAGGTCTCTGTCTGCAGAGGACTGAAACCTGAAACATTCACTTTATCTTCAACACAAAGAGAGTTTTGGTTCTCAAGACGATGCAGGATCACACTCTTGAGCTGGGAAATATACAAAGTGTTTTCCAAAGGTCCCACTGGGAAGGGGTGAGAGCCTCACTGTGATCGGAGTGAGAGATAGATCTTTTTTAAGCAGAGAAGTAGGGGATCAGACTGAGGCATGTTTTCATTGGTTGAGACTAGAGCTTTCCTGAGGCCCAGACCTCCACTCCAACACTCATGTGTTCAGCACAAACACAAGGTTTCTGAGAATGAAAATAAAAGCTTCTGTTGCACCTGAACACAGTGTTGCTTTATATTTAGAAGTACACGCTCTTTAGAAGCGCTTCTAGCTGTAGTCCAACAGAAGGCTGAGAGTGACCTACACTGCTCTGAAGGAGCAGCTGCTCTCCGGGACACAACACACAAGCCTCGCCGGCACTGGCCTCGACAGACGAGGCTGCAGCACTCAGCACCGGACTCTGACAATTTTCATGTGTCACATAAGCAGCGTTCTCTGAGCTAGACTCGTTCTCTCTGCAGCTAATGCTTTTAAGATCAACCTCGGTGTGGCTCTGCAAGGATCTGGAATTCTTCACAGAATGCTCTCGTGTTGGAAGCATAGGTGCAATGGTTTCTGGGAATGCGATGAGCACTGGGCTGCTGCCAGAGGGTAAAAATGAACACAGACAGGTCCCTACTGAGCGCAAACACATGTTGCAGTAAGACTTTCACTTACAGCAGCGCAGCAGATCTGATCAACCCACAGCTTCAGCTTCATTCCTACAGATCCCAACAGATCTGAAGAACATTCTTCCTCCTGAAGGCATTCAGTTACACTTTCTCTTATATTCTGCAGCAGCCCAACACAAAGCCACCAGAATCCTGACATCCTTCCAACTGCTCACTGCCTGAGGTTATACCTATTTCAGAAGCATCCACCACTCCGCAATATCTGGAGGAGAGCCTACAGAGTTCTGATAGCGATGGATAAACAGTCAAGCTCTCCCAGATCTCTGCGTTTCTCACCTGGAGCTGTCGAGGGAGAACCTCCGGAGCACTCTCTTGCTTGCCATGATACTCTGCTGCCGATTCAGGGTTTGCTGGGAGCTTCTGTGGAGGTGCTCTGCAATATAGTACAGGCCACGCCCATAGCCACAAACTCCACCCACTGCATTTGAGCACTTCAGAGAGACTGGTGTGGCATTCACACAATATAACAGTGCCTTGGGAGCAGGGTATTACAGAATGTGTATGTGTGCGCGCGTGTGGGTGCTCTGTGTTCCTCTGTGTGAGGAGCTCTCCAGTGGCTCAGAGGAGGCCCTGACAGTTGCAGCATGAGCAGGTGCAGTTCAGGAGGCAGAGATGGTCCCGTAGCACAATAAAAGCAGTAGAACTGCTTCATGCGAGTGAATGCTGATTCGAAATCTCTGCTTCCTTGAGGTGCACGGTGGCTTCTGGGCAGATCAAGTTCATCAGCGCAGACTGTCACATGAGTGTCTTCAGGTGAGGAATGCACAGAGATCTGGAGATTTCCCTCAGAACCGGCTTAGGCCTGTTTCACACTGAAGATCTCACTAAACACACCTCAGATCAAAGCCCTGATTAAACACACCACACCCCGAAGAGGCAGCGAACCATTTCGAGGTAACTTTTGAGCTTTGAGCCCAACTTACATCCCTTAGTTTTGAAAAAATGAAACTAAGAAAAGTGAATTGGGCTCGAGCCTCTAAAATGTAGTGCCTTGAAATGTGGCAAGTTTGGTTAGAGTGCATCTAAAGATTGTTCCACATATGATCCCCCAGGAACGGTTGGTGATTATAGTTCCACAGTGAAACTCTGACTCTTGATCTGCAGAAAGCTTTCTAGTACACACCACTGTTTTTAACTGTACAATGCACGGTCTCCTGTGATTTGTAATGGTTTGATTGGTTTTAGTCCCCTCAGAAACTCGATGAAGTGTGAGTCTCAGACGAAAACTTAGGATCTTTACGATGATGCTGTGCTCCGGAGAAAGCATCTGGAAATCCAGTCGGCGACTGAGAGGGTTCCTGAGCTCCTCGGTCTGTGAGAGGCTCTGGAAACAAGCTTCTGAATCAGCGCAAGAACACAGAGAAACTCATCTGGATATCACTCATTAAGTTTAATACAAAGTCATCAGATTATATCTACATACATGATCACAAATCAGTAACCAGCGAGTGTGTGTGCGTGTGTGTGTGTGTGTGTGTGTGTGAGAGAGAGAGAGAGAGAGAGAGAGAGGGAGAGACCCACAGCACACACTAATACTCACTTCTGGGGATTCAAATCTATATGATTTAATACTTAGGACCAGAAACATCTAAATGTTTCCTCACCATAAAATCCACCAGAGACTAAAGGAGGAATAATCTGAGATTTAAACAGATTTCAAAGGAATTAATGACTGCCTTTTGAAAAGCGATCACAGCAGAGCAAGTGTTTCAGTGTGTGCTCGAGGGCAGCATGGAAACCATCACAGAAATATGAAATAATCTGCGAGAACATTATAGAAATGCACCGTCACATTAGCTGGCCAATGATACCACAGCTCACAAATCATAGAAATCAATACATAAATAAATACAGAGTAGGAAATTCAAGCATCATATCAACAGAGATTGATAAAAAAACAAAGTTTGAGTAAATATTGACAACAATAAGGCTCACTTCACGTCTCTGAGAACCATCTGATTCCTGTGCTAATGCTAAACATTGTGCCTTTGCTAAGCTACACACAGCAGAAGAGCTTCCAGCGCCTGACTTTCTGGAAACCTTTAGATATGTGGATCGTAAATTATTTTGTGCTAAAATATTAAACCAGGATTAGATCTTGCTAATGTTCGACACGTGACGGTAAACACAAGGCAATGACTGAAGCTTCTCTAATCACCTCACAGTTTAAATCTATGCGTGACGAGTGATCAGCCACTCAAACACTTCGCTCGATTCAGTCGTTTAATGTCTAACAAATAGTTGTAAGATGTACGAGGATGAAACTAACCGTTTCCATAGTTTCTTGTCTCACACGAGTGTTTTTATTTATTTATTTTCAGTTAATAGCATGTCCCGACAGCAGTTGGGGCTCTTTCGCGATCCATATCTCAGACGCTCAAGGGAACATTCTAATGGAAAGCTCACCTTCACCCTACACATCCTCACTGTATGTCCTCTCCTCCTATGACTCACAAAAGGCTGGTGGGGAGTGAACGATGGTGTTGTCAAACTCGTGTCGTTCTTTAGAGACTGTAGCATTTGGTTCAGGGGTCGGCTCAACTCAAGATTCCTGTTTGTACAGTAAAAACGTACTTCTTAGCATTTACACCTTGTGCTGAAATCTGTCACTCTCTAATCAAACTTGACGAAAGCACAGCACAGTTTCCACAGCTGAAAGAGCAAAAGAACATGATAGCGATTCAGATTCGAACCTTGAAGCTTCTGCAAACAGCAGGAAAGCAGCATATATCATGAAGAAACACACGATAAGGTCAGGAGCAGAGTCTGTCACGTCTGCGAGAGAGGAAACGAACCAGAGGCGCTAACTGACTCCGTCCGCTAGGCACAGGCGAGTCCATGGCACGTTCTCTCCGCTCGATGGCAAAAAAAACAGTTTGGAGAAACTCCCTCTGAAGGGTGCAGCAATTATTCAGGCTTTGATTTCAGAGTTCCGTTAAAGAAGGCTTCACCTGCAAATGAAAATTCCTCGTTAAGTCATCTCCTCACACTTCTGTGGTAAATACACCCGAGTCTTGGTTCGTGTCCGGAACACGATGTCAGATCTTTGAGTTCCTTCCGTCAAACCAGAAGCTCTTTCTAAAATGACTTTAATTTAAAGACTCTTTTTTAAAATGTGGTGGATAAACAGAAGGAGAGGACCCTCCCATGAACCTCCCGTTTAGGGATTCTACATGTAGTAGCTTTTGCTCCTGTTACAGAGAAAGTGAAGATCTTCCTCCGCAGGTGAGCGTTTCTATAAAGCCGACCACAGCATAGACAACCGAACACTGAGGATAGAGCGACGGGAGCGGTCCTCGCGTCCTGAGGGTCAGCCCGCATCGTTGTAAGAGTGTGTGAGTGTGTGTTTCTCTGCTCACCAGGCGTGAGGTGGCGGTTCGGCAGCTCTCTCTTATGTTGCATAGTGATCGAAGCTCCCGAGGTACTCCAGACCGGCCTGGTAACAGAACTGGTACTCATCCTGAAACACAGAGTGTTGGAACGGGTTTTAGTTTGCCAAGAGAGTAGGCAGGTTGTCTGAAGGTGCCCAGGTCCAGACGGCCGGCCGAGGCAGTTCTGGGGTGTTGCATTTAGCGTCATGTTGTTTCTAGAACGTCCGAGTGGTTCGGAGCAGTTTTAAGGGTGTTGCAAGGCTGGCCCGTGTGTTTCAGCACCATAACTCTGACGGCTGCCACTGCTACCAAGTATGTGGTGGCTTGGGATCGGGTGAGCTCTGTTACCTCTGTCTGAACCATCGCCGGTCGCTGTGTACGCAGCATCTTGACGGTTTGGAAGATGTCGACGGCGCCTTCGTAACGCATCCGTTCCAGCACTATACTGAGAGTGATGAACACACCCGTTCGACCCACTCCAGCACTGAGAAAGAGAGAGAGGGGTTCAAACAGGTGTTAGGGGAACCAAGAGCGCTCCTTTGTGGTCAGAGGAGGTGCCGGGTCAGACCTGCAGTGGACTGTGATCGGCCCGTCTTGACCAAATTGCTCCTTGGTTTTGTGGACCTGCCCGATGAAATCGATAAATCCTTCTCCTGATTTGGGAACCCCCTGCTCTGGCCAGTCAGTGAACTGGAACTGTCTCACGGTTCGAGACTGGCCGTCCTGAGGAGAGAAGCAAAGCCATGATTACGACGTTAAAAAAAAGCACCATTCCTTGGCCCACACCAGTAGATGGCAGTGACTGTCATTGTGCTAGTGTGAGGTCCCTCGCTCACCCTGGCATCGGTGACTTTGAACTCTCTGAGGATGTACTGGGGCATGTTGTACTCTGCCATGGGATCCACTACGAAATACTGGTAACGAGAGGAGCGCTCCCCCGGCCAGTATTGATGGCACTTCTCCTGCAGAGACACGCAGCATTGGATAATGATCAGAGCTGCCCAGTGCCACCTCCAGCATGCCAACACAAATCAGCAGTAAACAAAGCATACGAGAAATCATGAGCGCAGCTCAATGTTCTGTAGCCTTTAGCTGCTGCCTTTTTAAGGATCGAGAGACTCATTCACTGCGCCGAGCTTACACGCCAGTAAACTCACCCGGCCCATTTCTCGCAGACGGGTCAGCATGACGACAATTGTGGAATTGTGCTCCCACAGCATCCTCCAAAAATCCTCCGTGGTCTCCGACAGTGGCCCCTGTGTGGCGATGTAAGCCTTCTGTTGCCTGCAAACAATACAGTGTCTGTCAGTCGGCCACGAGACAAGCTTCCTCCTCTGAAGTACCTGTATCCATCGATGAAGCTGGCGTTGATGTAGTCAGAGCCCTCCAGCCCCCTGATTGGCTGGAGACACACTCTGGTGCTTTCATAGGGCATAATGTTCACCAGGCGGTTCTTGAACTTGTTGCAGGGTAAGTTGGCACTGACGAACCGGGAGGTGTGTGCTTTACTGTTGGCCAGACGCTGCAGGACACACAAATCGTGAAGAACTGACTAGACTGGTGCCAGGCTGTTGCTAGGGAGTTACTAGTTTGCAGTTCTCACCTTGAACTCGCTCTCCAGGCCCGTGAGGTGGCTTTGAGTGTGAGTGGCAGTCAGCCTCTGCAGGTGAGTGTGCAGGCTCCGGGCCGGCAGCTCAGTGACTCCGCAGAGCGAGTGCTCCAGAAGTGCCTCCAGAATGAACCCGTACTGATCCTCCGTCTGGACCATGAAGTTCCTCTGGGAGCGGATCAGAGTCACAAGCCCGTACACGTCCACCGAGCGCTCCGCTCGCATCCGGTCCAGAGCCGCGTCGATAGCGATGAAGCAGCCAGTACGGCCCACCCCCGCGCTTCACACAGAGAGATTTCCACGAGCTTTACATTCGCTCATAACTTCAACAACAAGCCAGCTCTCAAAAAGAAGGAAAAGCTAAACTGCAGAGGAAACTTTCTTCTGGATCTCAAGCCCTGGGCAGTCCCTGATCTCAGGGGGGAAACATGAGCTCTGTGTTCTAACCTGCAGTGCACGGCCAGCGGCCCGGCGTCAGGAGGGTTGCTGGCTTTGACCCTCCTTAGGAAGGCCAGAAACGGTGTGGGATACTCCGGGACGCCGTGATCCGGCCACGCAGTGAACTGGAACTGACGAACCTCCCTACGCTCACTGCAGCCCGTCTGAGGAGGCACACAGAGGGGCAGGGGAGCCAATGTTTACATCTCAAACAAACCCCTTCAGCAATCTGTCAAAATCAACTGTGTTTTCTAACAGCAGGACATTCACACCTTCTGCAGAGACAAGGTCCTGACGCAGAAGGAGGCCAGTTCCATAGTATCCAGCAGTGACACAGTGAGCGACCCGTACGTTTCAGAGCCACGACTGGGCCAGTACTGGTCACACTTCACCTGGAGGGCACACGGAGGAGGAAACAAGGGATTCATTTCATTTCACAACTATGAGCTCCCTTAAAAGTAGCTTGAAATCTACAAAATAAGGATCAGAGGCTCTCTACGTTCAAATATTGTCTGAACCATTGCAGTCGAGTTCTTATGGGCATCTCAAGGTCAGCACTGGAGATCACGTGTCAGTGTGTACCCGAGACTTCTCCTCCAGACGCGTCATCATGACCACAGTTGCCGCCCGCTGCTCCCACACCATCCTCCAGAAGTCGCTGAAGGTCTCTGGGAGGGGACCCTGGGTAGCGATGTAAGCGCTCTGCCTCCTGAAGCCATCGATGAAGTTAGCATTGATGTAATCACTGCCTGGGAGTCCTGAGGAAGAGAAGCGGAAGAGTAAAGGTTTAAAGGAACTCGGACTGAACAAGAACTGTAACACCGACTCGTTTACCCTCCACGGGAGTCAGGACGACGCGCGTGTGATCGTACGCTATGACGTTAGCGTATCGGTTCTTGGGTTTGTTGATCTCCAGGTTTGAGTTTTCCCAAGTGAACTGCTGACCCGGGTCAATCGACTGAGAGAGAGAGAGCGAGAGAGAGAGAGTCTTTGAATGAAATAAAATCAGAATTTTATTTCTGATTTCTAACCCTCGCAGTTCAGTCACCTCATACTCCTGTGAGAGCAGCAGGTTGTCGTTGGCCTTAAGCCGCTCCATGTGTTCAGCCAGATCTGCCACGGCGATGGGGGGGTGACTCAACATGCCTGCGAGACAGAGGTCAGAGTGATAAGCTCTGCGTTCACACGGCCACCCGGAGCACACTTGTGTAATGAAGGGGGAAGAAGCATGTGACTCCCGTGTCGTTAAAAGGCATGCTGGGCCTTCGATAAAAGCAATCTCAGAACTTTCTCTTCACATGTCCAGCTCTTTCGTGCCCGTTCCACAGCTCACCCACATTCAATCAGTCACTTTCATACCCGGGGTCTGGAAGTTGATTCGCCTCATCTCCACGGGGTCGGTCGGGAGGTGCGCCATCATCTCTGCGTTATTCAGCAAACACTTTGTGCCTGGCTCAGAGTCTTTCCGCTTGCTGACGAGAGAACACACCCATACACGCGCACGCACAGTCAGAGAGCTGAAGGCAGAGTGTGTGTGTGTGTGTGTGAATGGAGGCCACTCACCTGTCTGGCTTACTGGAGCCCACCATGGTAAGAGCGTGAGTCAGAGAAGGAGACGAGGGAGGGGGGGGGGGGTATACAGAAGGAGAGGTCAGTAGAGGTCACCACAAACACTGGCCGATAGAGTTCTCTTCACTGAACACATTCACTTTAATAAGCGCAGGACTCTAATTAAACTTATCTCGACGAGTTCTCATCAGGAGTTCGGATGATAAACGACTCGTCTAGCGCGAGCACATTATCCGCTGCTTCTGTGATGGATCTGCTCTGAGCAAAAATAGCGGCTGCTGCATAATTAATATCACATCTTCCTCCCCTCCACTGAATCCGCTCAGATGCTGAACACAGAGTAGTTTCAATAGTTTGGCTTTCAGTTGGTCTGGGTGTCTTCCACAGGATTTTTCAGTTCTACCGTAGGTTTTGTTTTTATAACGGGGGATATTTGTCAGGTGCGACATTAACAATATCCGCTAGTGCTGTGTTTTCATTTTCAAACATTCAAACCGTCTCCACACCCCAGCGTACGCTCTGTGTGTGTGTGTGTGTGTGTGAGAGAGAGAGAGAGAGAGAGAGATTACTTTTTGTAGAGCAGGATGGCAATGACGATGCAGATGATGAAGATGACGGCAAGCACCGGCCCAAACACCCAACTGAGTCCATCGCTTGCATCCAAGGGTTGAGGGTCTGAGTCAGGTGGTGTGACTGGATCAGTGTACGGACTCGCCACAAACATCTTCTGAACAGACGGACACACACACACACACACACACACTTTCCTAAACACAATACTGCTCTCTGCCGTCATTGAATCCCCAAAGGGTTTGATAAACTGGAAGCGGGGCGTAGCATGCCACGGACAATGACTGCTCCAGCGGCCACACTGGCTCCTCTTACCCCGCTGGTGGAGTTCAGCTCTGCCAGGATGAAGAACACGTATTCCTGCCCTGTCTCCAGCGGTCTGTTGTGGAAGCCACCGTACTCCAGCTGGTCTCCAAGAGTGAAGAAGGCTGGCATGGATACGGGAGTGAATCTCGCGGTGATATAGGCCCTTCGCAGGTCCACCTGGCGCTCACCCGCGTCCCGCCGGCGCTGACTCATGTCTTTCAGCAGCTTCAATAGAAACCAAAGCAGAGACTTTCAGAGGACTTTCCCTTCCTTTTGCGGTTTGAAGGGAAAGGTTTCATAGAGGAGCATCTGCAGAACAGAGTATTGAAATGGAATATGATTTCACCACCTCCTCCAGGTCCATCTCATCTGGGCTCTTCAGATGCCGGATGACTCCTCTGGCTCTCTTCAGTGGAACCACCACCACATAGATGTTCCTGCACACATTGAGAGTGAGGTGGAGAGACGTGAGGTTCAGGACATTCTAACACAAAGCAAATCACCACACACTCACTGACCTGAGGGTGGTGTGCGTGTCCAGCGATGGCAGGATGAGCGTGAGTGTGTGGGTGCTTTGCCGAGTCCGGTCTGGTTCCGGACGCCGGATTTGAACTGGAGGTGACGTTCTGGCATGGATACGGTGTCTCAGGCCACTCATGTTTCCAGAAGACTCCCGGATGATTCGGAAGTCATATCCTGTATCCGGCTGGAGCTTCGGGATCACTGCCTTTCTCAAGTGAGCATCCACCTGGAGCTGCTGGTCGCCGTACTCCACCTGACACAGCACCACAAAAAAACACGAAACATGCTCAAAGAGACAGATCCCACCATGACCAGAGACTCGTCTAGTTCTTTTCTTCAGTCCAGCTCTGAATAATTGTTTTTGAGAGAGGGGTGTGGCTGAGATATGTTGGCTCACCGTGAAGCGATAGGGGGCGCTACTCTCTGGGAACTCCCATGTCAGTAACACACTTGTCTTAGTTGCCAGATTCACTGAGAAGTTCCTGGGCACATCTGAACACACAGAGGGTCATGTGCATCGGCAGCAAGGATGTACCGGTTCATGGGTGCGTGCGTGCGTGCGTGTATACATACTGGCCTGGGCGGTGCGCTGTTTTATCTCACTGGTGAATGCTCCCATGCCTCTGTTAGACACCGCTGCCAGGCTGAAGGTGTACACTGTGTTTGCCTTCAAGCCCTCCACCACATAGGAGCTCCGTGGCTCAAACGCCCGCTTCTCCTGACACAAAGACAGGAGGGGGGGGGGGTTTAGAAGAAAAAAAAGAGTGTTCATTCTGAGTTCAGGGGGGAGGGGGAGGGGGGCTCTTTCTCACCTGTATATTGAGCTCTGGTGACCTGTAGATCAGCTCGTAGGCTCTAATTGGCTCTTTGGAAACTGTTGGTTCCCAGGTAAGTTCTACACTAGTGTCCGTCACCCTGCCCACCTGGAACCGCCCTGGCTGAGCAGGAACTAAACAAACAAGCAAAACATGAACTAAATATCACAGTCAGAACTACACATGACAACAGGAACTGACCAGAACAACACTGAACACTAATCTGGAACTGTATGAAAATTCACTCACCCCCAGGCCTGACTTTGACCTGTAGGGGGTCTGAGAAGGGCCCGTCCCCCACTGCAGTGAACGCCAGCACGCGTATGGTATACGTTTCAGAGGGCCGTAGGCTGTGTATGGTGGTAATGGTGCTGTCCAGGACATTTTGTATGCTCCATGTGTTCAGGGTTCGCCCAGGATCCAGACTGTAGTACACACGGTAACCTTTGATCAAACCGTTGGGCTCCTCTGGCTCCTCCCACCGGACCATGACTGCGCTCGGGGACAGGATCCGAACCTGAATGTTTCGAGGGGGGCTGGAGGGAGCCTGCTCTCCAGTGCGTGCCCCCACCATGACACTAGGTGGACCCTGGCCAATCGGGTTAACCGCAGACACCCTGATCTCATACAGGGTGTTTGGGTACAGGCCGCCGATGCTGTAGCGTGTGGTGGTGATGGACTCTACCGCCTCGAAACGTCCTTCTGGGGACTGTGCTCGGTACTGGATGATGTAATAGGACACCGGGTCAGGGTTTCCTGAGTCCCAGGTGATGGTGACACTGGTGGGGGTTGTCTCTGTCACAATGGGGGTGCCAGGAGACCGGGGTAGTGCTGGCATATTTTGAGAGAGAGAACATACTGTAATTCTTTCAATGACCACTAGATGCTGATGTCAAATGTGACAGAGTTTAAACTAAAAATAAACACAAGTCGACACTTTTTAAAACTCAGCTTAGAATGCATTCACTTAGGGTGTGTATTTTATTTTAAATATTATTTGACCACTTAAACAGAAAATTGGAGAATATTATTAACTTCATATTGTTTACAACATGCAAGTCGTTATTACTCCTGCAAACGAGACACAGATGAGCGAGGGACCGAAGAACTTCTCCCAGCGACTAAGCCTCAGCCCCATCACTACCACCATCATCATTATTATCATCACCATCATCATCACCATCATCACGGCTCACTGTCTTACACTTGACGACGACCTGTGCGGTGCTCTCGATGATGCCCAGGCTGCTCATGGCCACACAGGTGTAGTTGGCAGACTCGCGGACACCGGTCAGCTCTAGAACGTTTCGTCCAATGGGCATCTCGTCCTCTGGAGTCAGGTCCTCGCCATTCAAAGTCCACTTAACATACGGCATGGGGGAACCAACAGCCACACAGGTGATGTTCACACTGCCACCGGGCATCAATTCCTGACTGCTGGGAGCTATGGTGAAGCGAGGAGAGACTCGGCGCACTACAGAGTGGCAAAGAGAGAGAGAGAGAGAGAGACGCGGTAACAATGATAGAATCTGAAACGGACAACACATATCATCAAAGCAGAGAGAGAGAGAGAGAGAGAAAGAGAGAGAGAGAGAGAGAGAGAGAGAGAGAGAGAGAGAGAGAGAGAGAGAGAGAGAAAGAGAGAGAGAGAGAGAGAGACCTAATAACCACAAAACCAGAACAGACCCCGGCAGTGAAGGGGACGCAGTAACAGATGTTTATCTATTGCTTCACAATTCTTTACATGCTTTTCTCTGAAATGAGGATCTGGGGCGCGGTCAGCACTTCTATTAGTCACTGATGGAATCAGGAGGAAAGAACAGAATAAATCTCTCTGATACTGCCAGAAGGACCGCTGTCTAAAGAAGCATCCCATGATTCTGAGGAAGAGGGCGTTGGGCAGTGAACACCCAATATTGGAAGCATCAGAATCTACGGTTCCTCTCGGGGGATTCATGCATGTTACAGCGGCGTGCACACGGAGGAACACAGTGCTAAAGGCATGCGAAGCGTGGACCCACAAACACCAAAGAAATGAAGGTTTACATCGTCACTAATTTACCCCCCCTCCCTCCTTGTCTCTCTGTAGCCTTGACTTCACTGAACAGTGTTTCAGTTTCACCGTCCAAATCTCACTGTCATCACATGCAGTCACCACAGACAGCAAGCCGTCACCGTCAAAACAGGGTGAAGAACCGCTGCTTGATTATTGTCGTCTGATTTAGAGCCAAAAACTATTTAGTCATCCATCCCATCCTTCTCTCCCCCTCTCTATCTGTCTCTTTCACTCTCATTTTCTCTCCATCCGTCTCTTTCACTCTCTATCTCTCTCCCCCTCTTTCTCTCTCTCCATCCGTCTCTTTCACTCTCTATCTCTCTCCCCCTCTTTCTCTCTCTCCATCCGTCTCTTTCACTTTCTATCTCTCTCCCCCTCTTTCTCTCTCTCCATCCGTCTCTTTCACTCTTTCTCTCTCTCCATCCGTCTCTTTCACTCTCTATCTCTCTATGCTCCTGTTCACAATGCTTTGATTAAATGCACATCTCTTCATCATTCTGGAGCGTTGTTTTGTTTTGTTTGTTGTTTTTGGCGAATGCTGGCTGAACTAATGGTGAGGCTCTGAATCATCACAGTCTCATTCTGTTTGAACGACAGGTGACAGACCAGTAGCGTGGCATCGTAGTTCCTGGATGATTAATGAGATGCTCAATAACTCTGTCGATTTGTTCGTACTCTGCTGGAGCAGGCAAACACACACACACACACACACATGCCGGTGCTGCTATCACAGTGGAGACCGCCCATACACACCAGTGGCAGACTCATGATGCAGATCACCAACACCAGCCAATCAGAAACATCAGTGTTTATTTTACAAGCTTTATTTCCTCCACTACATCCAGCTAACCATTGTTCATTAAGTGATGCAGGCAACAGGAGGAACACGTGTTCACACGCACCCACACACACAAGCAATTCAACGGAGGCACAATCTGAGAATGATGCGATGAAACAACATGTGCAGACAAGAAGCACATGAGGAGCACAGACTCCCTAGATCACCCAGGCACGTGCACAGGCGACGCAGCAGAAACAAACACTCACACCGTGATCATCTGCATGCATTAAAACACTCCGTCATGCAGATGCTTCCAATTGCAGAGTTTAGCAAAGTGTGCAGGAAAAGTACAGATAGATGCCCCAAGCAAAAGAAATAACAGAATCGAGAGCTCACAGTGAACCCTGTACATTCTAGCTCACCCCTGCTTTACCCCAGTTCAAAAGCCATTTACTGCCTCACTGATGAGGGTCAGTCAGAGCAGAAGGAAAGAAAAGAACAGAAGGAAACTGAGCAAAGGAATGAAACACACCAACCTTCTCGCAGCTCTGAGGGTGTAAGAGATGGAGAGCAGAGAAAGAGAAACCAGGGAAACACACAGAGAGTAAAACCGCCAAAGGCTTAGCCACCCCAGTGTACCCCACTGTACTCCAGACATACGCTTTCCACCCTGCTACACCCCTTTCATCCACAGTCATACATTCGACTCCCCTTCAAACATATTATGCCCCGATTCCACCCTGAGAAACCTCATCCCACTCGCTTCGACCACTCTCTACCACATTCATCCCCTTTTTTATCCCCAATGAAATTCAATCAAACCATTTGTCGCCTCTTTCTAGATAAAAAGGTTTCAAACTGTTAAGCCTCAGTCTGCCTCATTAGACAAATCTTTTATTCATCCTATTATACCAAAAAACACAATTCAGACATTATTGTGAATTAAAGTATTATAAACTTTATCCTACGTCAATAAACATCCCTTTTTCAAAACACCTATGATAAACATGATACCTCACAAAACATCACTTCAACCATTCAACTCAGATAAGCCTCATTCTACTCATTAAAACATTTGAACTGTTAAACACTGATCAACCTCATTCTAGTTCATTGAATAGGGATTGAACTATTAAACTTGGCCCAACCTCACTCTACCTCATTAAACACAACTTGATCTGTCCATCCCATTCTACCTCAATAAGTACCACTCTAGCCTTTTAATTCACCTCATTAAACACCCAAACTCTTGGCTCTGACAAACCCAATTCTACCCCATCAAACACAACTCTAACCATTCAAATATGAATAACTTCCTTCTACCTCATTAAATACAACCCAAACCTTTTAACTCTGATTAGCCTCATTAAATTCCAGTCTAAACATTGAACTCAGCCATCTCATTCGGCCTCAGTAAACACCACTCTAACCATTCAACGGTTATCAACCTCATTCTGCCTAATTAAATAACTTCAATCGTTTATACTACTTTTAACCATGACTGACTTTGATTATAACCCATTAAACATATAGTTAAACCGACAGGAATGCTGCCCTCAATGGCACAAATCACCCACCGCTGAACTATAAAACCACCGCTTCAAGATGGATGAATCCACCTGTACACTTTATATTAAAACATTCATTTCCACGCCCACTACAAGCCTTCGACTAAAGTTCAAAGCAATTCACTCCATTCACTGCATTCAGTACTACTCCATCCCATAGTCCCCATCATCTCCTTGTTCGCTCGGACTCGGTGTGAGTGCGTGTTACCGATAGCAGCCTCGCTCTGTTCATTACCTCTCACGTACAAGTTTGCCGGGGAAGAGTAGCGCACGCCTTTAGCATTCGTTGCTACACACTCATACTTCCCCTGATCGGTCTCCTCACTGCGGTCGATCTGCAGTGCTCCTGCACAGAGAGAGAGAAAGAGGGGGGGGGGGGTTCCATAAAGACATCTGCTAAAACGATAAATTCATACAATATGATGCTCACATCTACAGAGGTTGTTGGAATGAGACACGGAGTGGAGTGAGCACAGGCCTCTTCCACGTGCGCAGATACTTTGAAATCATTGTGGTGTTGAAAGCACTACAGAAGTTTTGGATTGGAACTTGTCTGAATGATGTGAATGATGTTAAGGTCGAGACTCAATCCCACGTTGCCCTCTGCAACTGTCAAAACGACTTCACACCAAGAACATAACTACAGATATTTAACAAGAGCTATTTAACCAATCGTAGCTTTAGAAGGAGAACAATGAACATGTCTTCGGTTGCTCAACCTCTGGTTTATGAAACAATCTGTCCAGCAGACGATCACAAGAGCCAATCAGAACAGTTGGTTCTATGCAGCATTTGCTACGAAGCACGGCGTTCAAGAGCCTAAACATGGGCTGTTGTGTTACCAGAACGCAGCTGCTTGATCCTCTCCTTGTCTGGTTCAACTGGAAGAAAGTCCTTGAACCATGAGACAACAGGATCTGGAACCCCAGACACAGAGCAGAGCATCGTCGCACTCTTGGAACGCTCCACCACCTTCAGTTGCGGAGCCATGTCAATGCTGGGGAATCCAGGGGGCAGCAGGTCCTCTGAAAACACACAGATGGTGAAAAAGAGGTGGTCTTTAAAAGAAGTTTGCCTTTATCCATCGCTCACCTCTGAGGATGGTGAGCTGGGCGGTGACCGCGACCTCCCCCTGACTGTTCTTAGCTACACATTCATACAGGTTCTCATCCCGCGGAGCCCTGAGGGGCTGGATCCGCAGTACTGCCCCTGCACCTTCATCAAACTCCACTGTCTGTGAAAGCAATGAGTGGGAGCAGCCAATCAAAAAACAGGAAGAAAAGAGGAGCCAATCAGAGAACAGAAAACAAAGAAGAACCAATCAGAGAACAGATGTGTGAAGGTGGCCATGTGTACCTCGATCCTCTGTGAGTTAACCTTCTTGCCTTTCTTGTGCCAGTGTACCTGGGGCTTGGGGTCCCCTGACGCCTGGCAGACAAAGGAGACCGCTCCGCCCGAGACCCCGATCTGATCCGAGGGGATCTTGGTGAAGCGCGGGGCCACTGCACACACACACACACACACACACACACACACACACACGCACGCACACAGAGACACTCAGGAGGTTCTCACTACCCTTCAATACCAGCTCCTGCCCACCCTCCAGCAGCTCAGCACTTGGTTTAACCTGGTTTGGTGTTCACTGCAAGTTTATGATCATTGGTGGTGAGAACTGTAAAGCCTCAGCAGAAGCAGGGTGTATACATGCGCACATGTGCGGCTACATAAATCCAGCCCAGATCAAGATCATTGCCCTGGTATCCAGTTGCCATGGCAGCGAGCCACGGAGAAGCTGGAATCAAACCGCACTCGCTAACACTTAGACACATATGCATTTGGCTGAGTCACCATGACAACGCTTTGAGAGGACATGACATCACATGTGATCAAAACTTTCATCCAGTTATGATCCGACAGTCTGATGACGATAAAAAAAGTTCTGTTACCATAGCAACAACTGGATACTTACACAGGGCGTGGCTGAAATTGTGAAGCTTGAGGAAGAGGAAGAGGAAGATCAAAGCTTGATCACCCATCAGTGCCATCACCACGGCAACTCTGTAGAGAGAGAAAAAAGAAAGCGAAAGAGAGAGGGAGAAAGAAAGAGAGTGAGAGAAAAAAAGAGTAACAGATAAAGAGGGGTGAAAGAAAGAGAGATAGAGAGAGGGAGATAGAGAGTGTGAGAGAGAGAAACAGAGAGAGAGAGAGAGAGAGAGAGAGAGAGAGAGAGAGAGAGAGAGAGAGAGAGAGAGAGAGAAAAGTAGTGTCAGCAGTGGTCATCTAAAAATTTTACATAAAATTTGGTTAATAAAGGTGTGCCGCTCCGATGGGGATGACGGCACCAATCGCTGCGTTTTTTGTTTCAGAAAAACTCGGGACATTAATATTTGGAGCGTTCGTAAAAGTTTTAATGGAGAGAGCGAGGATCAAAGCTCGCACGCCCATGATTAGCATCACTATTATCTAGAAATAATGGAAGACTGGTGAAGATCGCCCGCCTCGCACAGAAATAGAACTACCACAAACTCAGTCATCAAGTCACATCTCTCTCTCTCACATTCTCTCTTTCTCTCTCTTTCTCTCTCTTTCTCTCTCTCTCTCTCTCTCACACACACACACATTCTCTCACACACACACACACATTCTCTCTTTCTCTCTCTCTCTCACATTCTCTCACCGAGTAGCTGGTTTTCTACAAGTGTTTGAGCTCCATTCTTTGATGCTCTGCAGTCAGATCGGCTGTTTCCTGCACACACACAAACACACAGCATCAGAGGAGCAGGGGGAGAGAGCGCAAGGAACAGAACCCGCCAATCATCTCATACGGTTAAAGGAAAGCGCTGGTCGAAGCTCTCTCCCTCTCCATGTCTCAAGTGAAGCCATGACTCCAGATGAAAGGTCCACTCAAAGATACCAATCACACCGGGGCAGGGATCAACACATTCCAGCAGAGAACGTCCGAGTTGAGTGGAATCCAGTGGAAGCAAGTGATTCCTTTGAACAGCTCAAACGATTCACTTGTTCGTTTTCACTTGATGATCATTGATGATTAATTATTCGTTCACGTTCACTGTTGGACTGGAGAACCAGTGAGACTCTGTGCTCTCCTCTCCTCTCCTCTCCTCTCCTCTCCTCTCGTGCTTTGACCTGTATCCCATCATTCTGTTGCCAAGTCAACCAGCTCTCCATCATTTCCCCTGTGCCCCTCTCTCTCGTTTCTCTATACGTCTCTCCCATCATCCTTCTTTCAGCCTCTGGGAGTGATACTGTTTCTATAGCAACCGCACTGTGGTCATGTGACCACACTGCTGGATCTCTGAGCTGAGGAGACAGAGGAATGACAATGACCGGAGATGTGCAATCTTTTAATTACACAATACAATTTATATATATATCTATGTATATTTGAATTACATTGTGATCATTTTTTATTTGTATTGTGACTGATGTGAGGTTGAAGAAATCTAAAAGATTAACAAGAGTTTCACTTAAAAAAAACAAAGTTTGTTTTGTTTGCTGAAACAATGTTGATTATCGTTTGAAGAGTGTTTGGCACATGTTGATTTTTATTTCTTTATTTAAGTACAGACTATTTTTTATGATGTAAGCACCATTTATGCACCGGTTCTGTTTTGAAAGTGTTGATTTGACACTGGTCTCAAACAAAACACTAGCTCTCGATCTCGGAGTTTCCTCTGGCGCCCTAGTTATGCGCGTCTGCTTTATTTCTTACACCAAATTCCTCTGGTGTGTGAGGAAGAAACGACGTTGTTGAGCCTCTCCAGCACAGTGAGGTCCTCAGAGACGTAGACTCTTCTGACCTGATCCACAGACCCATAGAGGGAGTGAGACCGATGCTGCTTCTGAATTTACCCACCGCTGAGTCAAGGTTTTCCTGACACCAGTCTGTGAGGCACTCCACCTCCTCAGCACATCTGAGGAGAGCACAGCACGCCTAAGGATCGAGGTGGTGGTGGTGCTTCCTCGTGATTCGTTTTAAGTGACTACGCCCTTTTTTTAAATACAAAACGATTGATTTACATTGATTTGAGTTCAGTGCTTGTAATGGTGCATCTGTGACAATCATCTCATCTACCACAACAAACCAGCCGCTGGCAAAAGAACCGCCGGCACAAGAAGCTGAAGAACAGTATCTGGTAAGCAGCATCTCCCCCAGCTCAGCAAACCCCAAAGGCTTGCGTAACCCCCCCAAGCCTGAGGCGTGGCCCAGCATCTGTCTCTTCGATCAACAGCGGATTATTGATCCGTTTTAGATAAACTCCCTCTCTCCCCCTGAGCTAAGGAGCAGCAGGGAAACTGCTCCTCACATCTGCTCTTCTGGAGCTCATGGCGATGGAATCAGGTTCTGAAGATCAATCCTGTGCTGTCACAAGAGCAGATGAATCATCTCGTTCTGGTGATAGCGAGCCAATCAGGAGAGGGGGTCAGAGATCACTGGTTAAAGCGGTGAGTTTGCCTCCCCCGAAGTGAAATGTTACCAGCTTCGTTCCACTAGTGCTGTGATTCATCGGCGCAGTTTAAAGCCATGGCTCTCTGGGTTCTCCGGGTGAGGCTGGACCTTCTTCTCCATCACAGAAGCTGTTGACTCCTGGGATAGATGCGGCGCTGGTAAACCGTGAGCCTTGTGATGTTGGTCAGAGCCGCTGGCGATCATTGCCTGATGATGGGATTCTAACGCTGCTGAGAGCTCTTCAGGACAAGACACGAGCTGGAGCTCCTGAGAAGTCTTTAAAACAAGGAGCAGCAGCTCAGTGCTGCGACGATGCCTGTTAGATAGAAGGTCATCGCTTCCAGGCCAGCCAGTAGATCTTCTGGACTCGTGTTCTACCCGTGCCTGCCTGGATCCCCTCTGAAACTTGTCAGGAGCGACTGGTGAGGGAATGTGTTCCAGTGATGGATGGACTGGAGCCTTCTCCAGGGGGATCTCACCTGTCTCTTGTGCCAGAGCATCCTTTAGAGAACCCAGAACTGTCGGATCATTAGTCCTTGGTCAGCACAGCTTGAGATCACCATCAGTTCAACCATGGATTCCTCACAGTCTCCGGTAAACTGTTACAGCAGGGTTCTCAAACCAAGAGAACAGAGCTGAAGCAGAGACATCTAACGACCTGCAGACCCCTGAGTCGAGAAGAAACAACCTGATCCAAAGCCGTGATCAAACGAGGATCTAGCATGACCGTGATGGAAGCACGTAACCACCGTCAAATTGGAAATAAACTCCTGGTGATGATTGAGGTAGTCAGCGAGGATGTTCTCAACACAGGAATCTGCAGGTCCTCACACATCACTCTTACTTCTCTCGGTTCTAGACCAGCATCGATGCAGGTGCAGTTGGAGAACCCAGTAGAAAGCCCTCACACGCGATCCATGCGCTGAGAAACTGTTTCATTTCGTGATGGAACCCCAGGACCACAGCTGATTGAAATACCTAAGAAGACACTTCCAGGACTGAACATTTCTGCAGAGAGCTTCTGTTCTCAGTTCTGCCTGTCACACGCGCCATCTCCTCTGAGATTCTGGTCTACATTAACAACAGGACAATGAAAGGGAAGCTCAGGAGATGGAGGAGCTCCTCTGCAGCTGCAGACCCACACAGACATCAATCAGAATCCGAATCAGATGGATCTGCAGGGATCATTGCTGCTCTCGGACTCAGGGGTGTATTCGCGCAGTGTGGGCCTTGGGAGGAAGATGAGCTGCTGAACCTCCTCCTCCTCCCTCTCCCCTAGCCTTTGTTACCGAGCGCGTTCGCCGATCAGAGATCTCCATCACCATTGTTCTCAACCTCATCATCCTCACGCGTCCATCACAAACACATCAGATGAAAACGTTGATCGTCTTTATCAGCTGCGTCTGAATCTGAGGATAAAGAGCGAGTGCGGCGCGCTCCCGACCCCGCGCGAGCATGGCGCCCCGCGGTTCTCTCTGATCAACACGAATCCTCAGATAAACACCAGCAGCGCCGTCCTTACCTCCAGAGCTTTGGGGAGCGGGTCCGGGTCCGGGAGCAGGAGCAGGAGCGGGCTCCGGGAACGGCGGCGCAGGTGAAGCTGCTCGCGGGCACGCGCGGTTGTCGTGTAACACACACCGACGCAACACACACTCAACGCTCGGCGCGGCTCCGGCACCCCGGCATCGTTTCGACTGAACGCTATGAACGAGGAGGAGATGCGCGTATTCATCAGATCCTCCCCAGCTCCGAATATGTGCCTCCGCCTCCTCACTGGTACCTTCCTCCTCCAGATCGAGCATCTGATGTCACCTCCTCCGCGCACGCGCCCCATCCTGCAAGAAAAGACGTGACGGAGGCGCGCTTGTTCGTGGAGGGGGAGAGGGGTGGGTCGTTTGGTGGGGGGGGGGGGTAGAGAGAGAGAGAGAGAGAGGAAACCAGAGGAGATCCGTGTCAGAGCTCACCGCTGGTTTGTTATATACAGGTCTTTTTTTTTTTTTAAAAAGGAGCATATTGTGATAGAGTTGATGATTTTCTGTAGTGTACGGATATGTTTCGGATTCATTTACACACAACCGAAGTTGTTCAAGCCTTTTGTTGTTTTTATATTGATGATTTTGGTATAGAGCTCAGGAAAACTCCCCCCAAAAATAAAAAAATTAGCATATTTTATCCGTCCAATAAAAGAAAAGTGTTTTTAATACAAAAAAAAATCAACGTCAAACAATTCTGTTCAGCTATGCACTGAAAACATGGTCAGGAATCCCTTTCAGATACGACTGCTTCAATCAGAACTGAACAGAAAATAATGAACTGTATCACATTATGATAATTTTATAATAAGGGCCTGTATTATATAAAACACATTTGTAAATCTGTTTTTTCCATCAGACGCTGATGGAGTACAGAAAGAAAGCAGCAACATTTTACTGTTTCTTTCGACACAGAATTATTATGACATCGACAGTGTTGACCAAGTTACTTCCAAATACACTATACTGTGCTTTAAAAGTATTCAGTCACCCCACAATATTACTGTCCCAGAACTGTAATATGCTACACTACTCGAATATTACTTTTGAGTTACTTTCACCAACAAAAACTACAGAATTAGAACTTAAAATTCTATAATAGCATTGTAGAACGCTGTTATGATTCTGCATAATGACTGTGGGCTACAAGCTACTAACAACAAAGTTTATAGTTGGCAACGTGCAGCCAATGTAAGAAAGAATGAAGCCAGAATCTCAAATGATCTAAGTGAGATAAGAGGTCAAGTGAGTATCTTGGCTCGGGTTTATTCCTATTAGACACAACAGAAACTCCAATGAAACTCCAACAAGATGCAGAATTTGTCTTTTCTTATTGTTGTCTTTATTTTTTGTTTGTTTGTTTTTTCACTTTGGGTTCAAATTCTGGTTATTCACTTCAAAGATGTTCTCAAGGAACACAAAACTGTTTTGCACATGAGGTGAGCACGATGAATATAGCTTTTTCAGTGTAAATTAATTGAAGTTTAAGTGAAAATTAAAATAATTATAGGCTGATATGTAGGATTGATCTCAGTTTCTGAATTGTTTTATATCTTTTTTGTAATTTATTGTTTCTACCCAAAAATTGTTCTACCCACAAATTGTGGTGCTACCTTTCATCACACAGATAACATGAAAAAAACAAAAACAAAACAAATGTAAACCAAAAAGCAATTCTCCAAAAGCAAACAGAATTTTTGACAGTTATTTAATGTAGAATATTAAAGTCTGTGAAGCTAACGGGACTTAAATAAATTTCCATAATGCTAGCAGCTCACCAAAAACCGAGCTCGGCTGTCTGCGTGTCAAATTAAAGACGCATCATAAAGACGTATGTTTTCAGCAAGGCCTACACTTAACACCTCGAATAACTGCTAACTTTCATTAAACTGTATTAATATTATGAACAGCAGCTACGCTAATTCCGCTCCACTCCTCTTTTCTTCTTTTCCATACTCATCCCGAGACTCCCGGAGGCTCCGCCCACCAGCTCCTCACCCTAACAACCAGATTCACCTGGAGATGTTCCGGCGCCCCCTGGACCTACCCCTAACACAGTCATCATCTGTTTATACTATAGTTTATATAAATCACACTGCTGTTGTCGCCCAAATGAGGATGGGTTCACCTTTTGAGTCCAAAAAGGGAGTTTTTTTTTCCTGGCCACAATCGCCCCAGACTTGCTCATCAGGGACAAATACACCACTTATTCATTCATTTTTTCTCTCTCTTTTTTTTTTAGTTTAAACTTGTTGGTTTACTGTAAAGCTGCTTTGAGACAATGTCCGTCGTGAAAAGCGCTATATAAATAATCGAACTTGAATCGAACTTCAAATTGACTGACAGCGGAAACAGCCAATCACGCGTTAGCTTTGAGTCCCAGTAACCAATAGATAAACAAAGATCGACCGAGGGAAAGAAACGTCAGTTTGAGAGATTGATTGAGCGAAAGCGAGCGAGCGGTGCAGCTCTCGTCTTTGCCGTCACTAGAATCCGGATTCTGGGAGCAGAGAACCTTGATCATCACCGTTGCAGCTGAGAACAAAGGCGATTTGCTAGCACCACGGTCGCCCAGAGCACCCCCACCAGCCCTCACCCCACCCACTCCCTCCCGGCAGGCGGGGCGAGGACAGAGTAAGCGAATAGAACCTGCTCTCTCTGGAGGAAGATCTCGCTCTTTTCCTTCTGGTTTTACGCATCTCATCGAGATCCCCCCATTCGAGAGAGAGAGAGAGAGAGAGAGAGAGACAGCTCTGAGCTACGGATAGATGGCGGAAGACGCGACGCGACGCACGCTCATGTTCGCACTCAGTTACGTGCTGCTGAAGCGACGGCGAGATGTCAACAACGCCAACGCACTGCGCAGCCGCGAGATTCAGAGACGAGTTGCGCACAGGCAGCACTTCCGGCAGAGGCACCAGAGGATGATGATGGTAAGAGTTTGAAGAACTATTTAACTATTGCAATATGATATTAAATGTAGCATAAAATATAATATTAAATTCAATGTACAAACATTTAACGTCTGTCTGTGTCTGTCTAGATGCTTCTTACCCAGTGCTCCCGCTCTTCCAGCGAGCTCTGTCCCCGCCCCCCTCGGATCTGGAGCTGCATTGAGAGCACTGATTGGTGGGAGCGGGTGGCGATGAGGGAGTTCCAGCCCTCTGATTGGCTGGAGAAATTCCGGATGTCGAGGGAGACGTTCTTCTACCTGTGTGAGGAGCTGCGTCCCCGCCTCAGCCGACAGGTGAGCTTTTGGTGAGATAGCTCTGGCCGAACGACTAGAGTTCTGTTGCACTCGTTAGAAATGTAAAACGAAAGCGCAAGGAGCCCATGTAATGACGTACTGAAGGCTTCCTGGTACTGATGGGAGGCGCGTCTCCTCTTGGTGCTCAGAATCACATGCTTCTCCATCTTTCCCTCTGGCAGGACACTCGTCTGAGGCCGGCGCTGCGGCTGGAGAAGCGTGTGGCAGTGGCGCTCTGGAGGTTGGCCTCTAATGTGGAGTACCGCACCATCTCCACCCTCTTTGGCATCGGCCGCTCCACTGTCTGCAAATGCGTTCGTGAAGTGTGCCAGGCCATCGTCCTGATACTGCGCCCGCTGCTGCTGCCGTGGCCAAGCCCAGAGATGCAGACCCGCCTCGCCCAACTCTCTCTCTCCCACTGGCGTGTCCCTCACTGCCTCGGCGCTCTGGGCTCCCTGCACGTGCCCATCCTCGCACCCCCCCGTGGGAGCCAGCACCACCGGAACAGCCGAGGATGGCTGTCAGTGGCGGCACAAGCGGTGGTGGATGCGGAGGGCCGCTTCTGGGAGGTATGGGCCGGGTTCCCAGGGGGATACGGGCACTCTGCCATCCTGCAGAGCTCACGGTTGTGGCAGGCAGGTGAGGGGGGGGCGCTCCAATGCCAGCCGGCCGCAAAGCTGCTGGAGCGAGCGCTGCCCAGCCGCCTGATCCTGGGCGACGGAGGCTGCCCGCTGCGACCATGGCTACTCCGGCCATACTCTCCCTCAGTCTCTCTGGAGCAGCGGGCCTTCGATCAGCGGGCACAGTGGGCAGTGGGCACTGCAGAGCGGGCCATGCTGCGGCTCCGTGCTCGCTGGCAGTGCCTGCTGAAGAGGAACGACTGCCGCCTGGATCTGCTGCCCTCCATGATCTTGGCCTGCTGCCTGCTCCACAATCTCTGCGAGGTGAGGGGCGATGGCTTTCAACCCTGCTGGCAACACACCGTCAGCCTGGAGGAGTCTCCGCAGCCCCTCGACCAGGCTCCAGCCAGTGAGGACCACCCAGGGGGCGAGGAGGTGCGGGCATTACTTGCGGAGTACTTGCTGCAGGTGGAGGAAGAGGAGGAGCTCTGAGAAGAATGAACCAAGGTTTGCATGGAGAACGCTGCTGCGGTGACCATCTCAGTAGTTCTGCTGCCTTCTACTGAGCTCCTCACCACATACAAACTATATTTGCTGTGCGCTGCTTTTGTCAATAAAATCTCAGTTTCTCGTGTGTTGTAAAGTGAAATATTGTGCACTAAACATGTTCCAAACACATCTGTGCCTGAGTGAAAGCTTTGATTTGGTTTGCTGTGGAGCAAAACTTCAGGAATACTTCAAGCCTCTACTTTCTTGGAGATGCTGGCGTGTCCTGCACAGCTACGCAGCGATTACTGCACCAGCGGCAAACATTACTTGATCTCCTTTCACCTCGTGAAGATAGTTCATATTCTTACAAATATCTCCACACCGTTCTCCTCACGGTCATCCCAGGGTTGCTGCTTTAATCTAAACCAGAAGCTGTTTATGCTTTCAGTTCCCCAGTCACATGAGGTCCTAATCACTCAATGTTCTCCTGCAGAACGGCTGTAGCTCCGCCCCTCACCCAGCAGCGAATCTGATTCGGTCGTTACCTGCACAGCACTCCTTCCTGAAGTGATGAGGGGTCTCCACTGGGCTGTGGTGTGATGATTAGGGATTACCTCTGAGCCAGCACCAGCAGTTGATCACTCAGAGCGCTGACGAGGTTACAGCGAGCGACAGAGTCCCTGAGATCCCACCGGACATCCACCATGCTGCACCCACTGATGATAAGTATAGTGGTGGTGAACACCTCCATGAGCATCTTCTTCTGGACGTTTCTCATGTCAGAGTACTTCTTCAGAGAAGTGGAGACCCCTGAGGATAAGGCAAAGGTCTCTCCTGCGTAGAGGCTGAGTGTGGAGCATCATAACCTCATCTAGAAGACCTGCAGCAACTCTCCGGCGTAGAAGATCATCTTAAGGATCATCACCCACCCTAACACTAAGCTTGGCTTGACCCCTGACAGGTCATCAACATCATGGAGACCCTGGGTTCACTCCGATTAAGACCTTTCTTGGCAGGATCCACGACCACAGCTCCTTCTCAGGTGAGAGGACCTCATCACCCTAGATCCTCATGCAGGCTGTTAGTAGACCCGCTACAGAGAGATAGAGGAAACCTACAGGAAGTGCTTCAGCTGGATGCTTTCGTTGAGTTTCTTGGAATCTCTTTCCATAGTTCAGAAGCAGGCTAGCGATGACAGCTGGGGGGTGGGCGAGTGTGACTCTGTGGAGTCAGCTAGATTACGATCGGTGTGGATTATATCTGGAGGCTGAGTGAGTGGATTGTAGAAGACATTCGCCATGCTTCACCCACTGATGCTGGCCATTGTGGTGTTCAACACCAGCATCACCATCGTAGAGTGGAGCTTCCTGATGCACCAACTCATGAGAGTGAGCGATGAGCCTCAGGAGGAGGAGGACTGAGAGAGGCTCATTGTGATGAGGAGAGTAGTTTTCTAAGTCCAGGTGATGAGAGGGTGACTGCTGCTCTTGTGAAGATGTGAATTCTAGCTCTGCTACGCTTCTGCTTCAGCTCCACTGAGTCTGCGTGCCCTCTTTTATTCTCAGAACAAGTACAAGGCTGTTCCTGAACCTGGAGATGCTGATTCAGATGCAGACCAAGAGGAGGACTGTAGATAACTCTTGGGTTCTCAGCTGTGGCACCTGATGCTGATTATGTTTCGAGCAAGCTCTGTATCTGCTGTAGGGTCCGATGGGGCCGAGCGACCCTTAGAGAGGTTTCTGAGCTCTGATCAGATCGCTTCCCTCTGGCAAACACAAGAGTAATAATAAACTGCTGCTCTCAGGAACAATGTGTCTGCATTTTATTTCTCTGAGCTCCAAGGACCCCCCCCCCCCCACACACACACACACACCTGTGTCTGATTAAGGTTTTCTCTTCTCATCAAGTCTCTGCATAATCTTGTGAAAGCTGATCATAACAGTGAAAGCCGCACTTGACCTTGAGACTCAGCCAATGGGAGCAGAGCAATCCTTCAGGGCTGGAGGTGCTCTCTGCAGAGTCTCTAAATATTCCCAGAGCAGAAGAGGAGGAGCATCAGAGAAGACTTCCCTTCAGTACTGTGCTAGCATTAAACTTCAGCAAGCCTTCCAGAGCCAAAGAGAATCTAGCAACACCTGAGAGGAAAACCATTCGAGGTGGACCATCCTCTGGCTTCAGGTCAGCATCGACACAGGAGGAAGAGATTTGTATTTGATCTGTTTTTTTCTTCTCTCAGGAAGTGATGTCTGCAGCTGATCCGTCCCAACAGCGGTCCTTTTCTGGGCGGGAGGAGGAACAGGTGTTTTTCCTCAGCTACACCCCCCCAGCACGGGACGCAATCCATCTCCCCATCCACGTCTTCTATCTGCTGCTGGCCTCCATAGTCATTCTCACTACACTCTACGCAATCATTGGCCACCTGATCAAAGACCTGCTGCATGACCTTGCAGGTAACCCTGGGGTCCGGAGGGTTGAGACCAAGGGGCATCAGAGGGTTCTCTCGGGTTATTGATTTGAACTGTCTCTCTTTCTCAGACTCTCTGTTTGGGCCACAGCCAGAGGAGGCCCACTTTGGTCTGTGCGAGTCCCGGGACCGGTTCATGGTCGACTGGGTTCCGGAGACCAGCCCTGAGCTGCAGGCCCTAGAGGAGCAGGCCCGGGCCGAGCAGACCCAGCTGCTGATGGAGCCGGGCCACTACACGCCCGCCATCTGGGTCATCAGTGACAGCCTGGAGCCACGAACCACACGCTCTGGGCCCCGAGTCGCTTTTGGGAAGAATGTCTAAGACAAAAGCCACAGATCCAGCATTCCTCAGAAATCCTCAGCTCTTCGTCAAGGTTCCCTAAACAGACGCTGGGAAATGGGAGGTCAATATCTTCAGAGCAAGCAGGAAAGACTGTGTGAGAGGCACGCCGGAAGCACGCTGTTCAGCCACTGATTCCTCCAGAACGGACAAGAGCTGTGGAGCTTCTCCCAGCCGAGTGCTCCTCACACCTCCCTGGTCTGATCTAGCAGATAACAGCACAGACGTCTCGTACCACAAGCTCAGAGTTCTTCACAAGGAGCGGCTCTATAGAACCTGTCGATGAAAGAAACCCTCTGCGGTTATCTGACCTCTATTTATTTAGAGTTAACATGAAAGATTTCCAGACAAGGTCGTGTTTGTGGAGGGCGCGCTCAGCTGCATTGTTCCGAGCAGACCAGACGCTCCCTCTGCATGAACCGGTTGTTCTGGGCACTCAAAGAGGAGATCAGGTGTGTGTGTGTGAGAATCTCCTGCTCGGGTGGAGGTTGCGCTGGTTTACTGAGGAACAAAGAGAGCCACTGAGTATAAGTGAGATGAAAGGAAAATCCCTCAGATGATTCCTGTTCCACCCGTCCCAGACTTTGTGCCAGTGCTCGTGGGGCACCAGAGTATTTCAGGCTCAACTACAGGAGCTGAAGGACCGGAGAGAGATTACAGGAGCTAAACGTCTGGAGATGAAGACACAGAACTGAACTACAGAGGGATTCTGTTTTTTGCTGGATCTCTTCAACTCCTCCAGAGAAGATTATCCTACAGACCTGAGGGTTCTAGTAAAATCCGTTCTCCTCATCAGTTGCTGTCAGATGTCGTCCAGGTGCCGGGTGTGTTCTGACTCTCTGGTGAGGGCCCGGCAGCACTGGATCTTTCACCCCTCATCCAATCCCAGCCTGAGGGTCCTGCTGTCAGAGGCTCTGGGGTGCCCACTCGTCCGTGACGGAGGCCCAGAGTTCCTCTGTGGGAAGTGTTGCTTCATGTTACGTCGAATGCTACGCTTTGATGTCGTGTTAGCCAGGATACAGGCACTCTCCATCACTCAGGTGCACCGACTACTGTTGGAGAGGGAGGTGCTGTGCCGGACTATAACCACGCTGTACTGGAAGAGTAACTCACCGGAGCCAGTGGTTTCTGACAGCACAGAACATCAACTCAACCAGATGGAGTCTGAGCCGTCTGCCCCTTACCTCAAACTGCTCCAGGAGGATCTGAAGTTCTGGAGGTTTGAGTTTTGGGCAAACGATGAGGTGTTTCCCACAGCCGGCAACGACCCCTTCTCCCTGCGGCGCTCCAGACACAGCTCTTTGCGAGTGGAGGACGCGGATTACGAAGCTGCGTGTCAGGTCCCCCGTAGCCTAAGGAGAAGTGCGTCCTGTGGTGCAGAGTCACCGAGGAACAACAGCACGGCAAGGTTCAGGCGTACAAGCGAACAAAACAAAGAGCCACAGGGGAGAGAGAGGATGAGCTGGAGCTCCTGGGAGGACCAGACACGGACAGACCAGCGCAGCTCCAGTGAATCCTCAGAGTCCCTAGAAGCCACGGGCAGTGAGACCAGAACCAGTGTGCTAACTGGGAGTTGTGGTAACACAGCATCAGAACCTCAACTCAACGCCGGATCCAGAATGCTGAAGGTTCCTCTGGTGCCAGTCTCCATAGCTCTGCTGCTCCAGGACTGCGTGTACAGGCCGGTACAGATGCCACGAGGCAGCAAGCTGCCAGTGCTGAAGAACCCCAGGTGTTTTAGAGGAGCAGTTAAGGTGGAGAGCTTGGACCACATGAATTTCTTCCATGATCTGGAGGCTGCTCGAGTTCAGCAAGAACTGGTTGGAGTCGAGCTCAAGCTGGTCCACAGTGATCTGGTTTCTGAGACAGTATAACCAGGGTGTGCAGGTGCTTCCGGTGGAACTTTTCTTGATCACTTACTGGAGGGTTTATGCAGCTGGTAAAACTGCACCAGTTTCTTTCTAAAGTCTCTCAAGAAGAGTTGATCTGGGTTTGGAGGAGCTCCAGCCTCGTCTCTTAGATTTTGTAGCTTTCGTGCCTCTGCACTGCATCCTGTTTGTGTTTGAACTGAGCTGGGACCTGAAGATCCTTGCATGACGGAACAGCATCGTGTCGTTTGTCGATGGCAGCGATACACAGCACAATACGAGAGATCGGGAGTTCCGTCCATTCCCAATCAGTGTGCGCTTCCAGGATGGTCAGAAACTTGATGGCACTCGTGCCCTGGACATTAACTCATCAGTTATTCTGTACCTCACAAGAGTTATACATTTCATTAGAAGAAATGCTGAATTTGTGGGTTTTATCATTTTTATTTTTGAGGCAAATGTTTTGAAGATTTTTCGGATGCTACAACATTCAGCGAGGTCTTCTGTTGTGTTCCATTGGTGTAAATAAAGTTTACAAACCTGAAATAATCTCTTGTTCTTCATTACAAAAGCAACCTCCAATTTCATTGCCCCTCACAGCTGAAAACTGCTAATGTTACAATAAAACATCTTAAAAATTCCCTGCAGATGGCAAGCACACAACTCCTAGCAGATAAAGGTAGGACACCCTCCTGAGACTGAACACACTACAAACAAACGCGTGTGAGGGGATGATCGGCAGCTTGTGAGGGAGGGAGGGAGCGGTGGCCTCCTCAGATGGGTTTGTAGAGCAGAGAAGTGACGTACTTCTTCTTGTAGCGATGAGTGGCACTGAGGACCATCACTCCATCCTGACACAAACACACGGCTCCGTAAATCCTCTGTTAAAAGAGCACAGCACTGAGAAATGCGTCACCTGCATACCTTTATGGAGAGGGCATAGAGGTGATTGAGCATCACGTGATTGGGCTCAGGCAGCAGGGCGGGGTCACACTGTCACAAACACACACAGCGATCACAGTCAACCCTCCTGCATCTCTTCATCACTGCTGCAGAAGTGCATGCATGCATCACTCACAGAGACGTGCGTGTCTCTGTTCAGAATCACTTGCAGGAGGTGGGGGGGCAGGATCGGTGGAGCTTTAAATCGTTCTTCTGCTTTGAAGACAGATATGAGCTGAGTGTACGATCCAGGGGGAGAGCTGGAGAGGTCTGGAAAAAAGAGAGTGGATAAACAACCAGCCAGATCCTCACGGTGATGATCACCGGAGCCAGCAATCCTGAAGGTGGTAATTGAAAATAAAAGGAAGATGGTTTGTCACCAGTGGAGTCGGTTCCTTGGAGTGAGTCAAGCTGCAGGGCATCAAACACTTCAAAGTCAGACTTCTTCACATTAATAAGATTATTGATGGTGCCCATCTGACTGGTGACCACCGGCTATGAGCAAATAAAGAAGTATGAATGAATATGAAGCAGTGTTGGTGATGGTAGAGTGACAAAGGTCTGACCTCAGCAGGGTCATGGAACCACTGTCCATCCACAAAGAACTTGTACTGGTGCTCTCCCTCCGGCAGATCCAGGATGGCCACAAAGTCACTGTGACTAAAACATGAACCACAGTTTCTCTGTGAGGATGGAACTGGTTTCCACTGGTTACAGTTTAAACTGCTCTGACAAACACACGCTGACCTCTTGTTGAGAGGGATCTTACTGCTCCAGTTATTGAAGGAGCCGGAAATGAAGACTTCTCTTCCTCCTCCAGCCCAACGGATCACAGTTGGACGAGCCTGAGAATGAACCTGGGTCGAGGGATCATCTAATCCTGAAGAGAAATCCTTCTCTGTCTGGGAGAGGTACAAAGTCAGAGTGAGATACCTCTGATCATAGACAAGGTAACTCCTCATGAAGCTAGTATCTTCCACAGGTCATGTGATCCTACCCTTTATGAGGTCAGAACCTCAGGAAATACGAATACCTTGCAGTGGTGTGTGTTGAAGGTATTGGGGTCGTCGGTGCTGTCCATCATCACCATCATTCTGCTGGGCTCCAGGTGAGAGTGGGAGGAGCTGTCAGAACGAGAGGACTTCACCCCTGACACACGCTCTGTGGTGTTTCCCATGGCAACCAGACCTGAACACACACTTCATGGGTGAATTTGTTTCCGCGGCACTGGACGTGGACCTGCTTCTAGTCAGATAGATTTGTGCCAGTACCCTAAAAGATGGCTGCTGATGTACTGATGACATCACAGCTCACTTATAAGTTCAGCCAATGGTCACAGATCATGTTCTTAATGTAGAGCAGTAATAATCTCGCTCTGGTATTACTCTTGGGGTTTTTTTTATTATAAAAAGCGAATTGCTGGATTTTAATATTGCAATAAAAAAGAGTGTTGCTGAAAAACGTATGGTCTATGAAAACACCAGGTGATTTTATTGGTTAACACAACTGTGAAAACCCATGACCGGTGCTTGATTTTGGTGCTGCAGCTAGTCCTTGATCAAACACCCAGAGGATCTTCACACGACACTCTGACTGCTTCAAAAATGAACCACCAGTACTTTGTACATATGAATAGTTAGGCTTTGCATTAGAAATATTGCCTGGGTCATGTGGTCACGTGTCAGTGCTGTTCAGAACGTTCATCTGGATGCTGTTGAGTTCAGAACTGGCCAGATAGAGGCTGGCCCTGGAGCTCTGCTCTGGGAGCTGGGTTCAGGCAGCACCTTGCTATGTTAAAGTAGGGTAACCAATCTTTTGCCTGATATGTCCACTTTTTGCGTCCGGGCAGATTTCATAAGCTCAGGAAAATGTCCTGCGTTCACTCGTTTCTTAGGCCAATTTTATTGTAATACAGAAGTTAATTTTGGACCATTGAAGCGTAAATAAACATGTTCATGAACCGAAAGCCTGTCTGGATTTGGGCCGATCATCCTCTCTATTGAACATCACAATAGAGTTCGAGACACTAGTAGATGGAGTCAGGGTTAAGGTTAGTTCGGCTTCTGCTTCATTTAGATTTAAGGATCCTTTATGTAAAGCATCCAAAGCTGCTCTGCTATCGAAAAAAAACGCATCTTCAGCCAAGCATCAGAGTTCAGGTTCATCGGTGTTTGGAAAGACTCCCAAAGTTTCATTCCGAGGAGTAAAGGCTGTTTGATAACTCCCTTTAGAGAACACGAGTCCTAATCGATGAGGTTCACATCGTTTAACTCCGGTATTGTGGTGTTTGAGATGTTCGGTACAAGGGGCTTGGCTAGCGTTAGCTGTTAGCATGCAGTTATTCCCGCCAGGACAGGGGGGTGGGTGAAAAGCTCACTCAGAAACACGGCACTCGATGTTAGTGAAACCGGGAGGTAAAATATCTGGTTTACCGTAAAACAGAAAGCGCTAAAGTTACAACGGAAAACCAGCGCGACTGGAGTGTTAAAAACGGGCGCTACGGAGAGTCGAGCGGTCCACTGCTGACTCTGAGTAACCGAACGCGCGCCGGCCCCGAACTCCCGCCCGAGCCCAGCCGAGGCCTTACGAAACCGTAAGACGGGGTTCCTGACCGGAAAACCGGCTCCTGCCTCGAACTACTTACTACTCAAATACAGATCAACATCAGAGTCCTTTAACAAAGGATGAACCGCCTCCTCCACCTTCAGGCGAAGCTATGGAAGGAACTGGGAGGTGTGTGTGTGTGTGTGTGTAAACAACATTTAAACCACATTATTGCTGATATGATCGTTCTGAACAATAGCTTATTAAAATAAATGTTTTCCAACACACTACTAATTACAACTGAAATAACACTGCATTAAAAGTGTAAAGAACATATTTCCACCTTGAAATACAATGCTCCATCAAACGAAATTAACTCTCAGTGAAACGATGGAGAACAGTGGAAGTAGGAAATAAAGAAACGTGTTTAATCCGTGTTTACAGTAGGAGCTTGAGGTTAAAGGAACTAAATGCTCACATCATACTGGTCCCAGTGACAAATGCTCAGTTGTGGCAGGGTGAATTTTGGGTCATGGCACACCGTGCGAAAGGTCACTTTACAAAGTAACAATTTGGAATTAAAGTCGACACAGGAGGATTAAAGTTGAGTCACAGAAAAATGTGATCATTCACAAGCATCCGGAGAAACAACTGAGATGCATCAAACCCCGGCATGAACGGAGAAATAAGAGCTCGGTGAAGAGAAACGGATTACACCGGAAGAGAAAGCAGCTGGTAGAAGAGCCGAAGCCTCTGCGAGACTGAGCATCTATCTCCCTTTTGTTTTACCAAATAATCCTCAACTCAGATGCACGAGGTTCACTCAGAAAAACCAAGCCTCAAGCTCCGTCAGATCACAGACAACGAGGGCACCTCCATCTCCTGCTCGCTTGAGCTTTCTGAAATAATGAGGACACCAGCCCAAGTCGAGGTTGAAGAGCACATTTATTAGGAAAACATTTACAGTGGGAGCGCAGGCATCCGCCAGCCCCAGGGGATGGTGGGTAGAGTCTCTAGACATAGTAATGGAAGCCCAACTTCTTATCGGCGAGTTCCTTAGAAGGCCGCAGGTTAAACAGCTCCTCATTCAAGGGAGTTCTCCAGCGATCTGAGTGGTACATTATCTCGCCCACCTGAAACAAGCACAGGGTTTCCTTCAGACGAACACTCTACAAAGCAATGGAATATCTCTCTCTGTGTTTGTGAAGCTGCTCGAGCGTCTGTTCGAATGCTAAGCATTAACGCAGATCTTTACAGCATTCCTCCAGACCACAGCTCTCACCGCTGCTGATGGATGGATGGAAGCCAAAGCTCAAGCCAGCTGCTGCTCTCTCACAGGGAGAACTGCTCCTGGACCATGAGCTCAGATGAGATGGACAGGACATCTTCTCGAAGCATTTCCCTGGCTCAGCAGCTGCTACAGCATTTCAATCTCGTATGGTTCAGAACTCGCAGAATGTTTCTGTTGTTGCAGGAACGAATGTGACGCAGGGACCTCTGATCCTCTGTGTCACAGAAGGTCCTTCAGCAGCCACGCTTTGATCAGAAGAACGCGTTTTAAGATGTTCGCGTACCTCTGTGGGGCTCATTCAATATTCTATATCAGGGCTGTCAAACTCATTTTCACCGAGGGCCACATTAGCATAATGGCTGTCCTCAAAGGGCCAGATGTAACTTATAAATGTAAACAATGAAATCAAATGTAAGATAAATGTAACTACTCCTTAATGTTAAATAAATCATTATTTATAACTTATTCAAGTGACAATTCAGTTACATAGAAACAACTGTATCCTTGTTGTTCTAATATAAATCCTTTTGATTTCTGTCAGCTTATGAAAACCCACATAACTCCATTAATGAAGGAACAAACTGTCCGAGTGAATAAAGAAAAATAGCATATTTGTCATTTGTTTAGCAAAAAAAGAAAAACCCTCACAGACTGAAGATGATGAATATCCATAATCATCTTTTATCATCAGGCTCCAGAAACAGATCACAGATAACTATTAGCTCCGCCCATTTCACATCTTGACATGTATTTTAGCGTGAGAAATCGGAGGTGTGGCGTGAGAAACCACTCAAATGCGTGAGTCTTACGTTTAGTGTGTGAGAAACGGCAGCTCTGCAGTTTCACTCGTGAGTGTGGAAGCGGAAACACCGCTGCGGCTACCGTAGGCCAAAGGCATTGTGGGAAATGTATTTTTTTTTTTGGACACTCAAAACGTTTAAGCTCTAGGGCCTTGAGTTTGACACATGTGTTCTATATGTTACAAGGAAATCTGGAGACAATAAGCAGTGTTTTTTTAGCCGATTCCAAACGTATGGATGCAGGACTCCACTGGAGAGATAACAGCGGTTTGGTTTCACTCTGCTGGTCGTGTGAGACACTTGGATGAACCCAGAGAAGCAGCGCTACCTTCCATCCAGGAACATCCTTCATGATCTTAGCCTCCTCTTCCAGGTTCTCCCGCAGCATCCGCAGTACCCTGCAGGAGACACAGAAGATCAGAGGAACCGCAGACGCAGCAGCAGATCAGTAGAACGTGGATTTTTTTTAAATCCATCACGTAGCAAAAACAAACACCAAATTTCTATCATGTTCAAGATGAATTCAGGAGTTTCACCTGCAGATGAAACTCCTGAACCTCGAGTTACATCTGCAGGTGAAGATCTCCAGCTTAGATCGTGTGTGTGTGTGTGTGTGTGTGTGTGTGTGTGTGTGTGTGTGTGTGTGTGTGTGTGTGTGAGATCACTCACTTTCGGTCGTGCTCAGCCTGCATCAGCGGCATCAAAGCAATGCGAGCCTCCAAGTCCTCAAAACGGAGTAGCCTGGAGCAGGAGGCACATCAGTGATCATCACAGCACTCAGGAGAAGCTCGTGCTGAGCTCCAGCACCGAACTCTTGGACACTGACCTGCGCTTCCGGTTCCCTTTCATTATCCTCCAGAAGCCAAAGATGGAACACCCGATCGCGATCGCAAACATGGCGACCCCTGAGAACAGAGACAGCAGCACAGTGATGAAGATCTCCTCCTCTCTCCTAATGCACAGAGACATCGTGTTTCTGAAACCTTTGTGAAATATACATGAGCATTTAGCACCAAACTCATATCTGTACTTCCCTCTCTCGAAAACGAACGCCAAGTGAGCACGTCACTTCCGGTCACTAATATTAACCAGCAGTGGTTTAAGTTGGGATCCACCTCATCGGCTCTTAAACTCTCGACTCAACATTAGATCGAACGGTAAAGTAAGCCCTCTCGCTCCGGAGAGGTTTCTTCGTACCGGACCGTCACCGAGACACGCGCACACTCGAAGCGGAGCTGTTTCCCGCCCTCCGTGTCTCTTACCGGACGGTCCCCTCTTCGGAATGTTCTTCTTGAAATCTATCGGCCCGTATCCCCCGGTCGGAGGCATGTCCTGCTTCACCTTTGACGCCGCCATCGCTCGTGTCCTCCTCTGGTTGTTGTTCCTCCTCTTCCTCTGCGAGTATGGGGCGCCCTACCCGGCTTTAGCGCCCCTTGCGGCACGGAGGTACAGGTGCGCATGCGTACTTTTTCCAAGAAGGTTAGACCGTTTGCGTAATTCAGAAAGACAACACTTGGTTAAAAATAAAGGGTTCGAAGTAATTTCATAGTTTGTAGCTAAACTAACGACATTTTTCCCTCACACGGGAATATAGAAATTTGTTAATCTGATCATTAATTTCAATCACGAAAATGTATGAGTTATTTTGCTTTAGATACAAATAAAATGAGGATATATTGCAATTGAATAAAGATTTAAGTTTATTAGATGTATAAATATATCGATTTTTACTTTGCAATAATATATCGGACTACAAGAACGTGAATGTTTTGCCCCGAGGCAGAAAGTTGCCAAACTGGTCTTCTACTCAAACCAAAACCAGTTTAACCAGCAGAGCTTCTCAATACTAGCTAATCAGTGTTCTAGAAATATTAAAGTTTAATAATAATAGCTCATTTGCATGAACCAGACTGTAATGAAATCCTATAATTATGAGCAGTGTGTGAAACAGAACTAAATTCCACTGCATCATGGACCACCTGTATGCAGACATTTTCACAAGTTTCCATTTAGCTCAGAACCACAAGAACCTACACTGCTTTAGAGGGTTTACGTATGGGGAGGTTTTAAATACAAGTGGAGGACATCTGCAGTAACTCGAACTCAGGACACAGAGTGAATCAGAGACACAGGAGTATGAACAAACCGTTTCTTTAATAGGCTCTGAAGCCACAGTCCAAAAGAACAACTAAAACAAGTAAAAACAGAAGCTTCAAATCTCACTAGAAAGAAAACCGAGCAGGAGGATCATTATTGTCCTGGAGCGAAGCATGCACAACCTCCGCTTCCTTCAAGTGTTCGCTTGAGACAGGTGTACATCACCAAGGAGCGCTGCAAAGACCGCGTCGAGAGAGGAACGAAAGCATGGGTGGACCATGGGCTGGAGAAACCGAATCAAGAGTTCTACTGAAATACAAACGCTGCGCTTCTACATAAACAGAGGCCGCCCACCCAGCAGATCGCTTGGTCACGCGGACGACACCAGAGGAATGAGAGCTGCTTCTGGGTGAGCGGTCTCTGCAAGACCTACTCTATGGTCCCATTAAACAGGAGAAACGAGGAGCACAGCGCTCTGACCAGGAGAGCTCACGCCGGCAGAACCTCGGTCAGTAACTGGCCTCCTTCAGAAGCAGCAGGAGTTACTGACGGAGGTTCGGTTCATGTGAACTCTCCCTGAGCTGCACATTCACAGGCGAAAAAACAAAAAGAGCTCTCCTGCAATAAAAGAGGAGAGAAACAAGGGTGGAGCAGATCCAGAGCGAATCAATCAGTCGATCGAGGGGTGGATGGAGAGTCGCGTCTGGAGCATCAGCAGCACGTTCCTGAGGAGGAGGAGCAGAACAACGCGGCTTTAACCAACAATCAGTGCTCAACACACACTTTCGGACCACAGGAACTGTGACGTACCGCTGCTAATCGTAGGAGCCGCCTCCGTAGCCGGAGCCCCTGAGAGAGAAGATGGATGAGAACAGGTTGCCGTTGAGCCTCAGACTGCAACTAATCCAAACCCCAAACTCACCGGTCTCGGTTGTACCCTCCACCGCCTCCACTTCGGTATCCTCCACCGCCACCTCCATAGCTCCTGTCTCCACCATACCCTCCACCTCCTCCATATCCTCGGTCACCACCATAGCTTCGGTCACCACCATATCCTCCACCGCCTGTAGGAGAAGGATAGGGTTAGCTGGAGCCTCCACGTGTTCCAGATCATTCTCAGAACTGAATGAACACATCGATTTGTCACCTCTTCCACCACCACCTCGCCCACCTCTGAAGAATCCACCTCCACCACCTCTTCCTCCACCTCCTCTGTAGGATCCTCCTCCACCACCTCTTCCTCCTCCGCCACCACCTTTCCCAGCCTCGTCCACACGGATGGTTCGGCCGTCCACAGACTGCACAGAAGAGAACAATCAGGTAAACCAAACCCCTCCTGAAACCACATTAGTTCTGCAGATCTAAAGCTGCAGAGTGTGACACGACCGGGACCCCTCCATCATGTGATGACCAGGGGAACCTAAACAGTAACACTCCATGTGCACTTTAGGGAAGCGGTGTATAAATATTTGTAACATGGACGTTACACTGGTAGAACTCACCTTTCCATTCATCCCCTCCATCGCATCTTTAGCATCGTCTGGATTCTCGAATGTGACGAAACCGAATCCTCTTGATCGGTTTGTTTCTCGATTCCTGGCCACGTGAACTGAACACAACAGAATGTTTGTAATAATTCGTTGAGGCAAAGGCCACTCTTCAAAAACAAGCTAAGCTTTTGGCATACAAGTATAACGCCAATAGTTGATAAAAACTGCCGGGTACTTTCAGCGGTTGTGATTGGCTGAGCCCGCCGGAACTTACCATTAGTTATCACGCCATATTTGGAGAAGGCGTCTTCCAGCGACTGCTCGGTGGTGTCGAAACTCAGCCCGCCGACGAACAGTTTCCCTTCGTCGGACATATTGAACTTCATAAAAAGATGGAAAAAGTTAACTACAACTGGAAATAAATTCAGATATCGCACATTAACTTTTATTCGAGCATCTGTGAGAAGGAACGCGGTCACATATACGTCACCACGCGCGCCGCTTCAAACTGGGTCACACAATGGAGACCAAACAAAGGAGCTTTAAAGGCTTCATATCTAATCATCATTTCTCAGAAACACCACTTTACTGTACACTACTCGAATAATTTCCTCAATGACAAACCGAAACTCCACCTTTCAATATTAATACATGATAAACCGGCAAATATTCGTGGATTGAGAGGCGCAGGCGCCATTTTAAGTAGCGTGATGCTACAACACGCACGATCAAAAATGTCGCCTCCGCGCAGAAAAGATTCACATTCACTCACGAGTACGCGTTTAACGAATTATTTGAAGCAGTATTTGAGAACAAAGAGATACCTGTAGGGTGCTCGCCGAGAGAGAATCGATGAACTGCCGTCTCCGACACAATGAAACACTCCAGAGAGAAAGAGAAGCTTCGCGCCAGGCTTATAAAGCACCGTGCGTCAGGGGCGGGGCTTGCTGTGCGTGCATTTACATACGGGAAGGTCCAGAACGGAGAGAGCCTGAACTGGGGATGGGCGATACCACATTTTTTTTTTATTCGATACGATATCGATATTTTGAACAATTTTTACTTTTTGGACAAAATACGTCGATATCGATACCACAAAAAAATATTCTATCTACGAACCACAACCAAATACTAAAATTTAACAGCTTTAATGAACATTAAAGTAAATCAGCTGAATGAGAGCAGTAAACAATGAATAATATGATTTAAACAGTATTTTTAATCTTAAATGTGCACTGTAATAAAAAAATGTATATGTTAAAAATTATAAATATAATAATCATATGCACATACGACATATTTCCTCTGGTAAGGGAAAATTACCCAAGAAGGAGGCATGTCAGTCCTAATACTGTAAATTAGATTAATTAAATGGTAACGTTACATGGGAGAAGACTTTAGAGGCAAGATTTACACTGATGATATTCAACCCTAAAAAATGAAAAAGTGAAAGTGTCTAAAGAGGGAGAGTTTTGTTGACGCCAAGCGTGTGCTCCTCCATAAAGTTGTAATTGACAATGCTAGCTAACTACACGGAGTTGAGTATCCCGCACTCTGGTTGGATGGATGAGTCCATTCAGCTGCGCCAGAGGGGGTGTTTAGCAACACAAATGAAGGTAGCGATAGAACAATATAGTACACCTTCTCCTGTTTTTATGTTTTGAATAATGTATTAAGAAGTATCGATACTTTAGTTATTAGATCAATACCACAGTATAGTTCCGCCCAACGCTAGCCTGAACTCTTCACTGAGTGAGTGCAGGAGATCAACGATTCAGAAGATCAGAGTTGGATTGTGTTTGAAAACTGAGGTTGGGTTGATATATACTGAGGACCAGACTCTGATTCAGGTTGTGGGGAGTCAAGAGGGTTCTAACTGGGACTGGACCGCAGGACCTCCCCTTAGAATCCTACTAAACCTGTACAAGTGCACCTCCAGCCAACAGGAATCCTTGAACACATGTCTTTCATTCCAGAAATAGAATCCGAATCAAATAAAGTTCAATCACTCGTAGAGGAAAACACTTTATGGCAACATTGAAATGCGTGAGCTCTGAGAGTTCCTGATCCTCTGAAGTGGCACATATAGCGACTAACTTGTAAAGACCAAATGAGCTGCGATTGGTGTTTTAGACTCTTGGACGCTGTGCATCACTTTTAACCAGCTCAAAGCTTTTCGGTAAACAGACAAGCAGCGTGATGCGCATTCGTCAGGAACACACACAGAAACTTTACACAGTCGGAAGCTGCACAACATACCACACATTAGAGTAGTGTCAGCAGCATATATGTATGTACTAAACACCGCAGTATCTTTGCTACTGTTGGGAGTCAAGCCCCGCTGCCTCCACATGCAGAAGCTACAGGAACTAAAGGATCTAAGCTCCATAAGCTGCGGGCTAGAATTTAAGCTTGAGAACATTCTCAGAGAAACTCTTTGATTTGAGAGAGCTTCACATAGAGTGGTTTGATACTGGAGTTCTCTCTGAACCACAGACACTGGCAGATCTCCCCTGAGCAGTGGAGAAGATGATCCAGACTGTTGCGCAGTGCTCCAAATTCTCAGTCAGGAGTGTCTTCAGCTTTCCTTTGGAAATCAAGGCTTTGATGAAGAAAGGTACAGTGTTCACATTGCTTGAAGTCTATGGAGAAGTTTCCTCAGGTCCACTGGGTTATTCTGAGCACCACAGTCACAGCAGTCTTCCGCTGATGAGCTTCATGGAGATCTGCTCTTCAAGAGAACTCAAGCCCTGCTCACACTGCCACCACAAAGTTCTGGACTGACCGGAAACTGCCCCGAACAGAACCCTACAGGGAAAATCTGGAGAGAAGGTGATGAGAAACAGGATGAGAGTTTTCATTTCTCTGGCTGATCTTCTCCAAGCAGAGCTGGCGTGAGTTACCAGGTGCTAATGAATGAAGATCTGATGAAGTCCATCATCTAAGACCAACGGCGGTGTTTTAACATTGAGCTGGTTCCGGCCACATGAACATCTGTACTGTGATCAATGAAAATACATAGAGTGTACTATTGTATGTTCTGTAAATAAAATAAGCAAAGTGATTCAAAACGCTCAAAACAAAAGCTTCAGCCGCATTTGTTTAATAGAGCAGGACTTTTTCATTTATTACTCGAATACTACACTTCTACACAATTCAACCGACAACAATATATTTTGGGAGGAGCCGCGGGTGCCTGCGGGAGCAGCTTCTCGGTTAGATTTAAGGAGCAGCAGCAGGCAGTCTCGATGCACGCTGATGGGTTCAATCGGGAGCCGAGCGCCTGAAGCTCAGGTCCGAAAGGCGCTCCTGGTCTCCAAGGTCCCTCTGTGTGGCTGAAGATGAAGCAGTTCCACTTTCCGAAGCATAGAACACAGATCCGAGCAGCTGATGCTGCAGACGGAACTCCTCCTCCTCCTCCTGGGAACAGCTGCAGTGATCTTCCTCATCCTCACTCCCGGTGACGCACACGAGGAGAACCCGCGCCGCGTCATCGGTGGGCGTGGCCTGCGCTTCGTTCAGCTTCATTCATAAAGTCGCCTCGCTTCGCTTCGGGATGAACGGAGCGCGCGCACAATCGGAGCGTCGTCCTGGTTCCGCGTCGCGCATCCAAACAGGATGAACTCCACACAGGTGAGTAACCGCGCGTCCACAATCGCTCCGCATCTAGCACGACGCGTCCCACGCACGCTGCGACATCTGTGCGAGCGCGCGTGGAATGCTGCAGGACCCTAGAAGCGCTTTCAGCCGCCGATAAACGCCATCATTCAGGAGAGCGGATGACGTCACATCGAGCTTTACTAGCGCAACAACAGAATGAGAGAGAGAGGGAGAGAGAGAGAGAGAGAGAGGGAGAGAGAGACTTACATAAGCATCCACAGCGGTCCTCAAACACTGAAGCCCACAGAGATCAGCGGTATCACGTTCATCTCATTCATAATTTCAGTTCTACTTTGGACAGTGAAATTGAGACAGCAGGTTTCTCTGTGATGCATCAGTGTGGTTTAGCAGAACTGACTCGATTCTCCTCCTCAGAGAAGCATGATGCAGACTCCTCTCCTCTCCAGGCGGGTCTAGAAAGCTCCATCCATCAGGCCATCAGTGGTTTGACAGTGTGGTGTTTGGTCCTTCACGTGTACTGAGGAGGTGACTCCTGGAAGTGCCTCTGATCTCATATTAAGATTGCAGCCGGAGATGGATCTGCTCCTCAGCTCCAGCAGGTGAAGGAGAGATGAGCTTGTGGCCTACTTGCTCTGATCTCCCAATCATCTATCACGGCTTCAGCCACATGACAACAGAGAGCATCCACCCACAGCTCCTTTCTTGCATTTCTCCATTCATCTCTCATCTGTAGTGAAAGCTGAGCTGGAACTAGCAACAGCAGAGAGAACGCTTCTAGAACACCATGAGGAGTGAAGAAGCCAGCAGTCAGGGTTTTACTCCCAGCAGACGATGGGGAATAGCCTGAGATGTTTGAGCAGAGAAATGTTCCTCGTTCCTCGAACAAACTGTGATCTGCTCCCGAGAGACGCCGCATTATCACATTGCATGAAACACCCCTCTCCTATTGGTTTAAACAATGACTGCACTTCTCTCAGGAGGTGGCGCTGTGGCCGGGCTGGCAGCAGAGCCCTCTGCTGCTGCTGGGATGCGTCTCTGTGTTGGCGGTGCTGATGCTGATGCTGCTTGTCCTTTTCCTGCTGTTTTGCCAATGCTGCCGTCGAGGAGCCGGACACCTGTCCAGGTGATACTGCACCCCCTCATTTGGTCTTCAGCTAAATAAAGGCAGTGGCAGGCAGGGCTCGAGAACAAAACGAGGAGCTGTACTCCCAGAGGAGCAGAAGTACAGGTTCTCAGTTCATTTATAGGGTCAAAATGAACCTTAAAGAAACCCATTTTCTTCAGTCAGATTTCACTTGAGAAGAATCTCTCTAGCCTGTGAGTCTTTGGTACGTCACACTGTGCGATTTGCATTTGATTCTGGGCATACACTCAAGATCTGGGATAAAAAAAAAACAGCTTTAAAGAGAAGTGCTTCGTTTTTCAGACAGTGAATAGAATTGCAGTTCACCAAAGCGCCAACTAGTGTTCTGGAGAGGGTCTGTACACTCACTCATTTTTAAAACTCACAAGAGCTGACGATGCAGCTGCTGCAGTTCAGATGCATAGGTGTGTAAAGCCCTTTAGAACTTGATTTGAAGTGGAAAGAAACATGTTTTGTGTTGGTTTTTTCAGAGCCAGTGATGACCTGGAGAAAACCTTGCCTTCCAGCAGAGAGTTGATCCAGCAAGCCCACGGTAAAGCCCTCACTAGCCTGCAGAGCTCAGAGCAGTTCCACCTCACTGATGGAATATCCTCAGAACCCTAAACATGTGTTTCTTGATCATTTCAGAGGTCACCATCAGACTCGAGAGTGCAGAATCCCTGTCTGCTTCCTGTTGCCCCGGCGAATGGAGTACAGATAACTTCCTATCTGCATCTTACCCTGGACGGCGTGTTTCTTTTAATGAGACGACGACTTTTAAGAGTGGGAAGGACCCGGAGAAAGGTCGAAGGTCAGAAATTCTCCTAAAGGTCCTGATACACTTTACCCGATCATTCTGCAGGGACATCCAAGATCTTTCTCTCTCAGGTACACGCTGACGGAAGGGGACTTCCACCACCTGAAGAGGGCTCGACTGACGCACTTACAGTCACCTCCTCATCCCCTGGAGATCCTCACCATCATGGAGTGTGAGTCGCCAGAGAGCGTGGCACCAGCTCACCACACGCACACCATGCTCCAGGTGAGTGACCAAGCGTCTCCTGGAGAAAGAGTGAATGTGGCAAATCTTGAAGTGACCCGTGCTGAGCTGAACACTTGTGTGTCTCTCTCTCTCTCTCTCTGTCACTCTAGCCGTCTGATGGGGGACTCTGGAGCTCTGGCTTGGCTCTTCCTGGAGACTCGCTAAACTTTAGCCTAAATTCACAGTCACCAGCGCACACCGTATGTTACTCTAACACAAACAGAGCTTTTGTGTCAGAGAGCTTTACTGATCTTTTGACCTGGTTTCTCCAGATTGCCTTGATGAGCAGGCGACAATCAATGGATGAAGTTTCCACTTCCTGTTCGGCTCAGATAGGCGTCTTCCACTTCCTGTCCAGACTCAGGCGCCATGCCAGTCTGGATGGAGCGATGTCAGGAGAGAGCAGAGGTAAAGATGCTTCATTGAGCAGAGAAATGAGCACAGTGGACATCAATCTTCTTCTTTTGTTGTAGTCTCGAAGCGCAGGCGTTTGTTCCGTAGGCAGCGAGCGGCCAGCGAGACTCTGGAGAGGGAAGAAGCTGCTCTGAGTGATCCAACTCCCCCTTTTCTGCTGACCAGACATGGGACGGAGCTCAGACGGCTGCCAGAGAAAAGCCACAAGCTCAGCAGGTACAACTCAATAGTTCACTTTCCATCCCAACCCATTAGAGATCAAATCTGTCGAAACACAATGTAATGTCTGTACGGACACAATCTTGTGTCGTCCCTCACAGCCTCGACGTGGACGCTGTAATGGAGTTACAACTGGACACCAGTGTGGTGTTACAAGATGAAAGCATCTCTAACCCAGCAGAGGAAGGAGATCTATCGTCTGGCGCTGGTGATGAACATCCGGTTCTGGATCAGCAAAGCGTGTGTCGTGATATCTGGAGCCTGAGAGCATCTCTGGAGCGAAATGCCTCGTCAGACCTCAGCGACTCCACGCGAAGCTTCCAGTCGCAGGAGATGGATGATGAGACGGACGGCGAACTGCCGTTTGATGAATGTACTCTGCGAAAGAACGCTAGCGAGAGTTCCGAGTCTGAGAGAGGTGGCGACGGAGACTCAAACAGCCGCAAACTACACCAGATGGACAGCGGATACGCCTCGATCGAGGCTCCCTGCAAAGCTCCGGAGGATCTGCGTCTCTTTGGATGCGCTTCTGGTAAAACGGCATCGGAGAGGCGACAGTACTTTACAAACTCTGGACGCAAGCGTATGGTCTGTGAGAGTCTAGAGACGAAGCTGTTTAAAGAGGAACTTGAAGAGGATGAGACCGTAGAGCCACTGGTGGCTAAACCCCAACCACGCTTCCGTCGGCGGGATTTTAGCATCGACGAGAAAACAGAGGCTCTGTTTAACGAGTTCCTGCGACACGATCCTCAGTTGGATCCGCAGGGGTCTCCATCCGTGCGTCATCGACATCAATCGCGAATTCACTTGAGGAAACAATGGCAGCGTAACAAACAGTACAGTGATCCCGGCAGCGGTCGACACTCTCCGTCACTAGAACAACAGCGATGCCATCCACTGCGGCGAGGGGAAAGTGCCAACTATCCGCTAGATAGTCGCTTTCATAGCACTCTCCCTCGCATCGCTAGTGCCGCGGATGAGGAAGCAGATGAGACGGAATCAGTGAAAACGGAGAGTGAGAAAGGGAAAGGTTCAGACGCAGAAGAAAACGAGAACAACAGCAGCAACAACACGAGCCGACAGCCGCTCGCGGTAAACCCCAAACCCCGTTTGAATTTAACTACACCTGCCCTCTCGAAAACCGTCGGTTCCACGATTGTTTCAAATCTAGAAATCTCGAAACCCTCATACGCTGACGTTAGTGCGGTGGACAAACTCGAGCCGGCGCTCACAGAACGGCTTTATTCTGAGCTGAGGATGCCGAGAGAGCAACGAGAGAGCGACGTGAGAGTGAGTCGCTCCTCACCAGATCACGAGTCGTAAACGCATCGAGATCAAGGACCTCCTCAGGTTCCGGTGCTCTCGTGTCCTAGGTTGTCACGACTTTAAACCAACAGCAATTCATTCATTCTTCCGGCATAAATCGATGGATGAAAACCTAAAAGAAGCATTTGCTGTAAAGCAATAATTTACCATTTCTTTCTGCTTTTCCTCAAGAGAGGTATTGTTTAGTTTGAACATGCTAAAGATTTGTCAGAAAACAAACATTTTCATCTGCTAAACATTTGTTTTAAAAGCGGGGACAGAACACAGCGCCCCAGGGCTGCAGAGGAAATGGGTGGGGCTTGTTGTCCAGAGGGAGGAGCTTCAGGGGGAAAACTACAGACATTGAGCTGAGGCTGATCGCAGACAGCACAGAGGAGAGCGAGATCTCACTGCCCGGCGTCTGACCGCAGCTCCTTACTTCTCCTAGCAGAGAACAACTCCTTCCGGGAGCCACAGTGGTGTTCATCTGAAACAGGAGTCTCCAGGCTCAGGTTCCGGCACTCAGAGGTGTCCTCCACAAGACATGAAACCAGACTCCTTTCTTCACCATTTCAACATTTATTCTTTCATGTCAAACTCAGCTTGAGGACCAGGAGAGGCTGGTTGTAGATGCGCTCCTTTCCTTCAACCAGCTGCAATAAAAGTCCTTGTGATATTTCTGTAAACAATGAGCGATTGGATTACAGTGAGGCGAAATAAAACAAACATCTTTGTTAAAAAGTGACTCCGGATTATTAAAGGCACCTTTGCATATTATGCAAAATAAAGTTTTCTGATATTCCCAGTATTCAGAATCTTTCACACGTTTGTGGAATCCTTTATTCCCCTTTTTGTGAGCTGAAAACGGCCCAATGTTCCTAACACCACCCACAGTTGCTAGCGCCACCCTCTGACCAATCAGATAAATCGCTAGTACAGCTCATCTCTGTGCAGATGAAGAACAATCAGAGAAAGAGTTTTCTGTCGACTCTAAAGTAACAGGCCGTTTTAAAGCACTGCACTTTGCTGATTTCTGACTGACAGGTGAGGGCTGGTCAGTAGGGGGCGTAAGCATGGCTGTGGGACGACTGGGTTTTTTTTTTTATGATGATTACCGTTAGCAATATTGAGATTGCAGTGCTAGTATAGAGGGCATACGACAGTGGCAGTGACAGAAGTATTTGACCCCACAGTGGATGATCTACACGACCATGTGGAGCTCCACACCAGATCCAATGACTGTTGCCCTCAGAGATCCGTTCATCAACATCTGCAGGGGTCAAATACTTCTTTCCCTCACCTCATTAAAAGTTCAGAAACGGAGTGAGGAGCGCTCTCTCTCCTTTACAAAGTTAAGCTTCCGAACCCCTCGCAGATCCACAAGCTGCTCCAGAGAAGAACCTCTCATCCACCCAACACCTCACTCTCTCATAAAGAAGCCGGAGCAGCTGCTCTTCTGTTGGGATGTGTTTTATATAAATAAAGATTAAAAAATATTCATCAGGAAAACAAACCAAGTGGAACATCAACCCAAGCGTCCGTCCGTCCGTCCCTCCATCACAGCATGCAGTGTGTGTGTGCGTGTGTGTGTGTGCGACTGCAGGGAGCATCTCAGCACAGAGGAGAATCTGGGAAGTTCTGGCACCAAGTGCTCCAGGTCGTCATGTTCAGATATTGATACTCATCAGGGAGCAGGAGGAGGTGTGAGGGGAACCAGCGCTCTGAATCGATAACTGGTGGACGAGAGACCCCTGCAGAAAGAAAGTGAGATAGATAGAGTGTGGGGGGGAGGTGGGGGGAGGCATGTCAGATACTCACCTCCAGCGGTGCATCACTGTTGTTTGCAGGTGGAGAGCTTCCGGATCTTGCTGGCTGCTGATTGGCTCTTTCGATTGGAGCCAGAGCTCGAGCGCCGCGGTTTTGAATCCGTGCCGTTCACGCACACTGGCTTCGGCGCCGCACAGATCCGCTCCTCATCCGCCTCCTCTTCATCCTCCTCCTCGTCCTCCACTACCTGACCTAAAGATAGAAGAGGGTAGGCGTGTCTCAGTGCCGGTGATCAGTACAGTGGGTGTGCCGCATTAGACTCCGCCCCCTCACCCGGCACAGTGAAGTCCTGAGTGTAGATGATGTCATCCTCGGCGTCGAACAGTCCCTCCTCGTCTTCCTCAGTGTAGCCGTGCAGGTCTTCCAGGTAGGGCACCACGCTCATGCTCCTCCAGGGGTCCCGGGTCTCCGCGCTGGGAGGGATGGGCACCGGGGGCTCAGCGGGCGGGTGCTTCTTCCGTACCCAGCTGAACACATGCAGAAGGAGGCAGCGGTATCAGCAGTGGAGCGCACTGAAGATGAGATGCTACCACCTCTAGCGGCCCATGCACGCGCTTAGTACAGCGGCGCTCCACTCACTTGTGCTGTCTGATGCGTTGTATTGAAAACCTCTTGACGGGATCGTACTCCAGCATTCCTGCGCACACACACACACACACACACGCACACACACACATACACACACAGCATGACGGACGACGAGTCTTTCTCCAGGCGAGCGAGGGACACGAGCAGCTCACCTCTCAGCAGGTCAGACAGCAGCGGCCCGCACTCCTCTGGGATGCTGAACTCTCCCTTCCCGATGTTCTCAAAGAGCTTGTAGATGTTGTCTCCCTCAAACGGGTACAGACTCGTCGTGATGTTGTACCTGCGAGCACACGCACCGAACCGCTGGTCACATGATCGCCACGGCTCACGATACGAGCGCCTCACACTCAACGCAAACTCACAGAGTGACTCCTGCAGACCAGATGTCCACCTTGAACCCCGAGAAGGTGTCCAGGCCATTGGCGATCTCTGGAGGCTGAAAGGCTGGCGAGCCCTGACTGGTGCGACACGTGTCATCCTCAGCGAAAGGGTGCAGAGCCTGAGGAGCACAGGAACGTCTTCAGATGCATGCCAGACATGAACAATGTGCCTGATTGTCTACAGTAACATCTCCAGAATGATTCAAACTGAGCTGTGCAGGGGGGGGGGGGGGTGAGCACTAGGGTTTAGGACCTCTGCGACCCCCAGGTCGGAGATCTTCAGGGCTCCATCTGTGGTGAGCAGCAGGTTTCCTGGCTTTATGTCCTTGTGAACGATTCCCTGACTGTGCAAGTACTCCAGGCCGTCCAGGAGCTGGCAGAAGTACCTAAAGAGAGAGAGAGAGAGAGAGAGAGTGTAGCAGGGGCCAAACATTAGAGGGGTGGGTGGATTCCGAGAAGGTCCCTCACCCATGAGCCTGAAACACAGGGAATCGTTTCTCTGGAACGCTGTCCAGCATCTCCTGCATCCCACACACACAGTACTCCATCACCATATACGTGAAAAAGAGTCAAGGAGGAACATCAGCAGACCTCTCTCTCTCTCATTCACTCGCTCGCTCAACAAATGATGAAGGATATATCTTCTGCTTCTCCTCGTTGTAGAGCACATCCACCAGCTGGATCACGTTCTTGTGCTGCAGGCGCCGGAGCAGCTGAATCTCTCTGCAAACACAAACGCTGTTAGAACCCAGAGGCTCCTCTGAGCACCGCCGGAGGGAGAACCTTTGAGACGAGAGCGCTCGCGGCGTGAGAACTCCTCAGAGCAGACCTGAACGAATGCGTGCGGTTTCTGACAATTCCCTCGAGGATCAAGCGGTCTGCGTGGCTCAGCACCACGGCACTAGAACCGCTCGGATCCACAGACCTCCACCTTAACCAGCCGCACTTCTGCCAGAGAAGATGATGGATTTAGCCGAACTCGGTCTGATCCACCAAACACACGTCTGAGAAGCAGAAGGAGACATCTCCCGTCCCCGTGAGACCTCCTAAAGAAGGCGCCATCCTTCTGAGACATTAGCCCTGGTTCAAACGGAGAACTCTCTACCACACGTGTCAAACTCAAGGCCCGCAGACGAGATCTAATGTGGCCTGCGAGAGCTTAAAAGTTTAGAGTGTCTAAAATAAATAAATAAATTACATTTCCCACAATGCCTTTGGCCTACGGTAGCCGCAGCGGTGTTTCCGCTTCCATACTCACGAGTGAAACTGCAGAGCTGCCGTTTCTCACACACTAAATGTAAGACTCACGCATTTGAGTGGTTTCTCACGCCACACCTCCGATTTCTCACGCTAAAATACATGTCAAGATGTGAAATGCTATTTTTCTTTATTCACTCGGACAGTTTGTTCCTTCATTAATGGAGTTATGTGGGTTTTCATAAGCTGACAGAAATCAAAAGGATTTATATTAGAACAACAAGGATACAGTTGTTTCTATGTAACTAAATTGTCACTTGAATAAGTTATAAATAATGAGTTATTTAACATTAAGGAGTAGTTACATTTATCTTACATTTGATTTCATTGTTTTACATTTATAAGTTACATCTGGCCCTTTGAGGACAGCCATTATGCTAATGTGGCCCTCGGTGAAAATGAGGTTGACAATGACACCCCTGCTCTACCACGTACTGGTTTCTGTGTGACATGGGCATCTGGTAACAATGGTTTAAAAGGTTTATTTATTGACTGTTTGAGGGCGGTATTTTACCCTCCTCACACACACACTCCGCCCTTTTTCTGAATCCGGCTGAAGCTCAATGAATCGTCCTGAACGACTCTCACTCACTTCTTGACGTTGGCCTCTCCGTTGGGGATCCTGCGGAGCTTCTTCTTCTTGAGGATCTTGACGGCTCTCCGGCACAGCGTTTCCGAGTCCAGCATCTCCTTCACCTTGCCGTATGAGCCCTCTCCCAGTAAGTCTCCCATCAGGTACTTCCCCACCAGTTTAGCTCGCTTCCTGCGGGGCTGGTAGATGACCTCGGTGGAGTCGATGCGGTGGATGAAGGTGTCCATGCCCATCAGCTCTCCGTCTGACAGGAAGTCCAGCTGCGGGTCGCTCATCTCACCGCCGGTGCGATACGAAGATCCCCGGGACACGAGGAGTCAGTTAGCGACAAAGCAGCCTTGGGGGAGATAACCTGCGGGTGAAGCCATGAAGGATCGGATGTGACGAAGCTAAACCTCTGAACGTGCGCGGCCGTCTTAGCCTAGCGCCGCATCACTCGCTCCAGGCAGAACCTCTAGCTCGGGGACGGATCAGGGTTCCTCAACACGTTTCAGAGATTTCAGATGATCCAGACACCATCCCTCCCTCGCTTCGGAACCGGAGAAAGTGGATTAGCGCCGGGATCCTGACGGCATGCTCCACTCTTACTGGTGCCTCACGTCCTGAAGGAGAACCTGCGAGAGCAAGACGAGAACAGTTAGTGGAGATAAGCCCGGTGGACAACGGAGCGAGAGTATTGCGAGCATCAGCAGCGGCGCATTAAAACAACCGTACTCCGCTACAATCACTGCAGCGTATTAACTCCAGTCCCGGTTTCCCAGAAGCACCTGCACTCGACTCGAGTCAGCTGGGTTCTAATGAAAGCTCACTGCTTCAGCTCAGGATGCATTCCCTTCTGGGGTTCTATTGAACGGAGCATGTGGCTCCTGGGGGTTCTCCAGCTTCCTGGAGAACAAAGTTCTATAATTGAGAAAACAGATCTGATCACTGAGTAAAGAGAGGAGCAGATCCAAAGGATGCTCTGAAGAAATGCAGGAGATCTGGAGGGGTCAGCGCCTCTCAGGAGTGGATCGAGACTGAAGGACAATCACAGAACCTTGAGCTCCAGCAGAACATAGGGACCTTCACCAGAACCGAGGCATATGCCATCAGTGAGAATGATCCATGGAGCCAATCAAACACCTAGTGCCCAGAGACTGATCAGCGGTGGACCACGCGAACGGTTCGGGGATAAACAGATAACCATCCGGATTAACGTTAGCCGAACCGAGCTCACTGAACCGGACCGCGGATGAGAGAACCCAGTGGATATCGGTGATCGATCAGTCGATGGGTTAACCCCTGCAGCAGCTGGAGGCTTTCGGGGGGCGGGTTTGCGGGGCTGTCTCCGGCGAACAGTTTGTTTCTCGGTTTAGCGGCGGGGTAACAGCGGCGGCTGACAGACGCTCTACGGACTCCCGGAAGCCTCGGACCGCACTCACCTCCTCGGTTAGATCACGATCACACGCCGCTCTTCCGCTCCGTCGCTCGATTTTCGTTCCTTTGCTTGATTTTCTCGGGTCTGTTCTTCACAGCAACTGCCGCTTCAAGGCTGCCGCCATCTTGTTTACCTCCCTCCCCTCACTCCAGAGCGCACGCGCCGAAGGGTCAGTGAGAAGCGCATGCGCAGAAGAAAAACCGGATGTTTGTTTATTTATGTTTTGCAATAAAAAAGATTTGAGGCTTTTACGTAGACATCCATACAAAGTCCGATAAGTACATACACAACTCAAGGAATTAAAGGAGTCAAAACTTTGCAGTAGTGCAGTTTTATTTCGTTTTATACATTGTTTGGCTAAATGTTTTTTTTAAGTCGTTTCTTTTCATCTACTAAACCTGCGATTTTGAAACCCAAAACAAAACCTCAGTGAAACACTCAGTCATTATAGGAAAATAAATAATTATATTTCCAGGTTAGATTGAGATAGGTTGAGATGTATTACTATTTAGAACTTATTTATTTAGTGGGTTTAATGTTGATGAAATCAAGCTAACAATCATCTAGTGATGTAAGCTTTCTTTTATAAACCAACCTTCAAAATGTTCACATTACAATAATCAATGCAGCAAAAGACAGATAGATAAAGTTTGCATTGATAACTTTGATATTTAATATTTAGACTAAACTCTTTCTTTATATTATGCATTCCTCAAACCTGATGAAAGGAGTAAAGTGTGCATCTCTCTCAATAGAACAACTTGGTTATTGAAATATTTTGATGTAATATTAATAAATAATTGAAAGTTGCGTGTTCTGAGAGGTGTGGGATGCTCTGTGTCATATTGAACCCTGAGGAATCTCAGCCTGCAGCTCTCCTTACACCTCCACTTGAGAGCTCGGCAGTGATGAGTGCCGGAGACCCTGAGAGAACAAGAGGTGCAAGGAGTCTGCCTTTATCTGACCCCCTGCTCTAGGAGGACACTATAGTCTTTTCTAAACTCCTGATTATAAAGGCCTTCCTCCAGCACCTCCTCAGTAACACGTGCAGACAGTAATGATGAAAGGATCAGGCAGAAGATGAAATGTAAATACAATTTTAATAGGAAATCAAGACATCACCATGAATCAAGCACGAGCACGAGCTGAACAAACTGCTGAGCGACGGAACAGAAGATGAAGCATCTGATCCAGATGATTGTCCTCAATAAATAGCACAGCTCCAATATTTACAATCACAAACAGGAAAATTACAAATGCACAACATGTTCCGTCTGCAGATCATCCATGGACCAATCCCACGAGCCCTTCTCATTAATATACAAATGAGACGGGTTATCAGCCGTGATGCATTCATACACAGGTACAAAACTGAGCCGAGAGGAGCAGAGGAGCTGGCTCCAGCACCCAGCGCTCCTGATCCAGAGCGGCTTCATCTTCTACAGCAGCCAAAGCATCTTCAGCTCATGAGAAAGTGTTTCAAAGTGCTCCCGCGGACACCTCCTGGAGCCGTGTTTAAGCTTGGAATCAACGTGAACCTTTCAAATAAAGCCAACAGAAACCAATTTTGGGACAAGGAACCAGTCTTGGGACACAGTGTTTTGAAGCTTGGCGAGACTCTAGGGGGCGCCAGACACGTACACTCATCTTGATTGCATTCAGGCTGGAGGAGAAGATCTCCTCTAGATCGACAGACACATCATTATTGTTTTTGACGTCCTTTAATTCTGATTGAAGCTAAACAAGAGGCTGGATGATGCTCGGTAGATGATGCTGACAGCGTTCCATCAGACGCAGTACCCACTTCAGCCTGGAGGTGGCGACAGAAAGGAACCAAGCAATCTCCTCACGGAACCGAATACCGCTTTCATCTCAGAGAAGCTTATTTACATTTATTTCATTTATTTATTTTAAAATAATTTATTTACAGTCTGCTTCTCAGAGTGAAGGACGCTTGAGGGACACAAGGAATGAACTATACTCTCTTTCAGGCCAGGTTCAGATACTCCAGAGCCACCTCGTAGCAGAACTTGTACTGGTCCTGCAGAAACACACAGGGAAAAGAGCATCGGTTACTTAGTCTCCATGGAAACAAGGTCTTCTCGCAACACCACTGATCAGTAGCAGATGTAAAGTGTGAGGAGCAACAGTGTTTAGAGATGCTCCATCTGTCTCTGGAGGAATCCAGTGGGGGGGGCGGAGGATGCTGAGGAGAACACCTCCGATCTTCATTCAGCAGAGACGTGAAACCGCTGACTCTGACGGGTCGGTTCCTCACGAAGTGCTGGAGATGTTTTTCCACATCATTGCCTGAAGCAGAATCTCCTTGCTGTTGTCTTCAGACTCACAGGGCCTGGGGCAGCCAGGGGTTCATCTGCAGCTTTCTGGAGGACCAGCGCTGCAGCTGAGCCAGCAGAAGATGCTCTGAGTGAGAGACGTGTGTGGGAGAGGGTAAGTACCAGCAGGTCCACCATGTTGGGCTTGTTGTTCCTCAGAGTTTTGACAGCGTGGAAGACGTCGACGGATCTCTGGTGTCGAAGCATCTCACACACGATGCTGATGGCACAGAAGGTTCCGCTGCGTCCGCCCCCGTTCCTGAGGCACAGCCAGAGAACAACCGTGAGAGATTACCCCAGAACGCTCTGATCGAAGGTCCTCTCAGGATCAGCCCATCTGAACTGGAATGGACAGTTTCTGCTGGTGACAGTGATCTCAAATCATCTACAGAACATCACCCCAGCTCAGGTGGACTGATCTCGAGAGGAAGACGCTCAGCACTTTGTGAGTCTGGCCACTAGATGGCAGCGGTGCTCTTCACAACTCTCTCTCTCTCTCTCTCGCCCTCTCTCTTTGTCTCTCTCGCTCTCTCACAGGCAGTGCACGACAGTCCTTCCTTCGCCTCCGTCGTACTCCTCCGTCCACTTCTCCACCTGATGGACGAGTTTGATGAAGGAGTGTTTGGAGGCGGGGGTGTGGGTGTACATGGGCCAGCGGAGGAACTGGAACTGCTGCACCATGCGGAACCCATCTTGAGGCTGCAAGAGACAAGGGTTGGGGGGAGGGGTGAGGTGTCAGGGGGTGATCTGCATGCTCTCTCTCTCTCTCTCTCTCTCTCTCTCACCCGTGCTGTGTTGTAGATGCGGAAGATCCGGCTGATGATGTCCTCCTCCAGATCTGCAGACACAAACTCCACCTGCAGGGGGCCGTGGCGATGGACGCCGTTCTCCGGCCAGTATTGGGGACACAGCTGCACACACAAACACGGACTCAAGTCAGTCCTCACATGGTCAGTAAAACTGAATCAGCTGTTCACACAGCTCCGGGATCGATCTGTGTTGGGAAGCACTGGGAGCTGAGACTGTGAGAGGAGAGAAGGAGGTGGTTGAGCGAGGAGCTCCGGGGTATGTTCTCTGGGCAGCTTTGATTCGGGAGATTCTGACAGAGCCCGAGGCATCAGTCCCAACAGACACACACCTCCATCAAACTCTCTCTCTCTCTCTCTCAGCTCTCTCTCTCTCTACTCTCTCTCTCTGTCTCTCTCTCTCTCTCTCTCTCTCTCTCTCTCTCAGCTCTGTCTCTCTCTCTGTCTCTCTCTCTGTCTCTCTCTCTCAGCTCTCTCTCTCTGTCTCTCTCTCTCTCTCTCTCTCTCTCTCTCTCTCTCTCTCTCTCTCTCTCTCTCCTACACATTCATTATTCATTGCTCTAGTAGAGCCCTTGCAGTGTCCCATGATCCTTTGCTTCCAGACACAAACTCAAACTCCCAAACTGCTGCAGTTCCTCGAGAATGTCTATATTTGGCCGTGTGTGCGGGGACTGGGGCTGTAACCGTAGAGAAGGTCTGTGTGCGGGTGAGACCTGTGCCGGGTCCACGTCGTTCAGCATCACTATGGACGAGCAGTGATAGTCCAGGACCAGTCTCCAGAAGTCCTTCACGGTGTTGGGCAGAGGATGCTGCGTCACGATGAAGGCTGACGGCTGCTTGTAGCTCTGCAGAGACAAACACGCACCAGAGTCACCGCATCACAACTCCACACAGCCCTCGGCCGGGAGGAGAGGCCGCTGGAGCTCACGTACGTCCATGAGCGCTGCGTTGATGTAGTTGCTGCTCTCTCCATCGATCGTGATGAGGAAGGGCAGACATCGGTCTGGAGGAAGAACGTCCATGCAGCGGTTCTTCTCGTGGTTCCGCGGCAGGAGAGCGATGCTGCAGTCCTCCACTCGGAGCGTAGGCGTCACCATGTTCAGCGTCTGAGTGTCGAAATACAAACTTGAAACACACCTCCCACTGCAAAGCAGAACATGGAGTATTTAGGAGAGATGTGAAAAGGAGCTCACCCGGAACTCCTCCTTGATTGGACTGGAGTTGGTCTGAGGATCCAAGCGGTTCATGTCGTAGTAGAGAGAGCGGAGCTGATTGGCCGGGACCATGGTGTCCCCGCAGAGACACGCCTCTAAAATGGCATCATGGATGAAGACGTACTGCTCCTGGTAACCAAAAAATGACACACACGGCAACATTCACGATCATCAGAAACGTTTCCATCAAACATCACATTTCTGCGAAGATCAGGAGAAGATGGACTTCACAGGGATTAACCTTCTTCTTCTCCTGTAGATCAGATGAGGCTTGAGGGTGGGGCTGCAATACCCGTCCAAAAGAGACCTCCACTCTAAAAAGAACGTTTTCTGAACAGAGCGGGAGCAACGTTAATCTGCTCGCCACCTCCTTCTCCTGCTCTATCTCCTTTCATCAGTCAGTGTAAAGAACGTCACTGCAATCGCGTTCATTAGTTCTCCAGAGAATCTGACGGCACAAAACTTCCAGATTTATTAGCGTCCACGCGTCTGGAGCCGCACTGACGGATGCGTGCCGCGTTGATGGACAGCAAGCGGCTGCTAACGTCGGGATTGATGGAAATCACGACTGAAGTGACATTTGCACAACGTCTCGTCGTGTCAGTCAGGGACAGAGAGCGTGCGCCGCGCAACCAGCACTGATTCACCCTCTGTGCCGAACTACGACCTTTCCATCAGAGCGCCTCACACGCCTCACGAACCGCACAGGAACCCTCTCTTCTGCCTCGTCATCAGCTGCACGGCTCCTGTGGGAGCAAGCCTTGGAGATGTTCTCCTCCCCGTGCACACAGATATGTATTTGTGTGTGTGCAAGAGAGGGAGATAGAGAGAGAGGGAGGGAGAGAGAGAGAGAGGGAGGGAGAGAGAGAGGGAGAGAGATAGAGAGAGAGAGAGAGGGAGATAGAGAGAGAGGGAGAGAGATAGAGAGAGAGAGAGAGGGAGATAGAGGGAGGGAGATAGGGAGAAGGAGAGAGGGAGGGAGAAGGAGAGAGAGAGGGAGATAGAGGGAGGGAGATAGGGAGAAGGAGAGAGAGAGGGAGATAGAGGGAGGGAGATAGGGAGAAGGAGAGAGGGAGGGAGAAGGAGAGAGAGAGGGAGATAGAGGCATGGAGAGAGTGTTTGTCTGGCAGGTGTTTGGCGCATCCCCTCGGGGCCCGTGTTACCTTTCACACGCGCGTTTGAACCGTCAGCGGAGATTTACCACAACACACTCTCGCTTTGTTCACTGATTAGAGCACCCCCACCCCCACCACCACACCCCCACACGTCTCATCTGAAGGTCACTGAACTTCAGGAGCATCACTTAAAAGCCTAGACAGAAAACCAGACACAGAACCCCACCCCCTGCACTGGAGAGATCACAGGATGGGAAGGAGGCCGAGGACCTCACAGCCTGAAGAATACGCCAGGTCCAAGAGAGGAGTGTGGAGTGGAACAAGGGGGGGGGGGGAGGTGATGGATGGATGAACGGTGATGGATGACCTTTGACCTTGACCAATATCATCTCCAGACCATTAAATAAAAAGCCACAGGTTCAGGTCACGGTACCTCGGTCTGCACCATGTTGATGCGGCGCGACCGCAGCTCTCTGACGCAGTTGTAGATGTCGACCACGCCCTCCCGCTCCGCCATGTCCAGCATGATGTCAATCACGATGAAGCAACCTGTCCGCCCTGCCCCCGCACTGCAGCCAGCCAATCAGAGAGCAGACACATTCAGATCACGGTTCAGATCTGCAGAGGAATGCTGAGCAGCTACAGGACCTGAAGGAAGCCAGGCCTGCAGCTCTTGTACCTGCAGTGCACCACAAGGGGTCCAGCGCCGCTGTGTGTTTTGGCTTTGACACGGCGAACGAATCCCAGTAAACCGGTGGCGTGATACGGAACCCCGTGATCCGGCCAGCCGGTGAAGTGGAACTGGGAGACCTGGCGAATCTCGTTGACGCCCCGCTGCAGACAGACAGTGGAGAGTGAGACCGAGGCCGAGCGCCTGGAACCCCGCTCTCACGGCAGCTCACCTTCTCCACAGCGAAGGTCCTGATCACGTACTCCGAGAGCAGCTGCGTCTCCATCAGCGTCACCTTCACGTCTCTGTAGATCTCGGTGTCGTCCGGCCAGTACTTGCAGCACTTCACCTGCGCACACACACGCGCACACGCCTGCAGCAGATCCACTTTAATCCCGTCTCAGTAACATTTACACGAATCTGAATCGGTAAAGCCCTGCAGCGGCGAGTGTTTTCTATTTCTCTCGGAGAAAGGAAACCTGATTGTGTTCCAGTCCACAGAGGATCAGATATTAGCTCTAATAACTCACCCCACACATGAAATATGAGAGGAATAACCCGAGGAACGGCGACTCACTCTGCATTAGGACTGGGGAAATAACACCAGGGAGAGATGGAGAGAATAAATAAAGTAATAAAGATAACGGAAGAACAACAGGCGCCCTGACATTTGTATTTTTCAAAGCAATAGATGGAGCGTGGAAATTGAATTTTCTGCAGCATCATTAGAGTTGAGATGACACTGAGAGAGAGAGGGGGGGGGGGTGTAGAAACAGAGAAAGCAAGAGGGAGAGAGGAAAAAAAAGCGGCTGGACGGTGAGATACGGCGTCTCTTTCTCTCTCTCTCTCTCTCTCTCTCTCTCTCTCACTCAGGGCGAACGAAGCCTGTTGATCTTCATTAATGAGCGCGGCCCCAGACGGATCAATGGAACTCGATATCATGTGATCGCCGAGGAGCTTTCACCGAACACGGCTGGTCGCTTCTGACTCCGCACCAGGGCCCGGGTTCGTCGCTTTTGGACCGAATCACACAGAAACATGCACCCCTCACTCACCCGCCCCACCTCCACCAGGTTGGTCACCATGACGATAGTTGCCGTGTTCTCCTGCCACACCATCCGCCAGAAATCGACAACAGTCTCCTGCATCGGTCCTGCAGAGAGAAACGGAGAAACGTCTGCTTTAGCCGAACTCTGGGGGAGGTGTCTGTGATGTCACATGTAGGTTTCTGAAGAGTGAAAGTCACTCCTGGTTTACTGAAAATGGGCAAAGAGGCGGCATAGCCTCATCGATGAACTACAGCTCCTACCCTTGCACCACGAAAACCCACTGATCACAGATATGATTGACACTCACAGCCAGGCCAGGCCCTAGCAACCATTCACAGCACCTTAGCAACTGGTCCCATAGACCTCTATTTTAAAAGCTGCAGCGAATGCGAAACTGAAAGTGAAGTTTCAGTAGAAACAACAAGAGGAGATTCTGCTGAACACACACGCGCACACGCGCACACAGGCATCCGTCAGTCAGGAGCTGCTGACTGTCACCCGTCTCATCTACAGCGAAAGAGAGAGAGAGAGAGAAGCTCCTGCAGCAGAACAAGAGAGAAACCACCGACACTCACCACGGCTATTAATATTACATGATAGCTGCAGCGGGCGATCGAGCAGGGGCCGATGTGCTGACGCCTGCAGATTGACAAATATAAAATAAAACTGAAATAATGTGCAAATAAACAGAGGGATGAATAGATTTACTAATAACTGAGAATCCACAGCTCCACTCACTGCCCGAGAGGGGGAGAGAGAGGAGAGGGAAAGGAGAGAAAGAGAGAGAGAAGGGAATGGAGAGAGAAAGAGAGGGAGAGAGAAGGGAAAGGAGAGAGCGAGTGAGAGAGAAAGGAGAGAGAGAGAGAAGGGAATGGAGAGAGAGAAAGGAGAGAGAGAGAAAGGAGAGAAAGAGAGAGAGAAAGGAGAGATAGAGAAAGGAGAGAAAGAGAGAGAGAAAGGAGAGAGAGAGAGAAAGAGAGAGAGATAAGGGAATGGAGAGAGAGAAAGGAGAGAGAGAGAAAGGAGAGAAAGAGAGAGAGAAGGGAATGGAGAGCGAGAGAAAGGAGAGAGTGAGAGAAAGGAGAGAGAGAGAGAGAGAGAGAGAGAGAGAGAGAGTCAGCACCGAAGCGCGGTGTTTCACTCTGATCTGGGCTCAGTGACAGACTCATGCATTATTCTCTTGTAACCCGTCCCTCTGTCTCTCTCTCCTGGCTGTCTCCCTGACCCGTCTCTGGATCATCGATGAATTATGAATCACAGAAGTCCTCCGGTCCAGCTCCTCAGCTCCAGAGTGCACCGTGAAGTAAAAGCTCATGATGAAGCTGCAGCTGGTGAAAGCTCTGGACCTGAGCTAGTGGCGTCTGCTCCTCTCTCATGACGTGGAGCACAGGAGCTTTTCCTGTGAGGAGGAGCAACGGTGTTTGGCTGATTTGGAAGCTGTGTGGTGGTCCCACACAGATCGGGAAACGCTGAGCTGATCGGAGTTGGCGCACCAAGCTAAAGATGAAGCTCTGAGACTGAAGCCTGGTGGATCCATGAGGGTTCTCACCAGAAGAACCGGGGATTCTCATCTCCATCACCATTTGCCCACTTTAGATGAACCATTGAGATCCGTTTCACTCTGCAGAAACCTAGACCCCCCCCCACCTCCTCACCCTGTGTAGCGATGTAGTGGTTGGGTCGGTGGTATCCCTGAAACAGAGAGAACTTCATCCTCAACTCGAGGAAACAAAGAGCTGAATCAAATCCAAACAAAGTCGCGTTCTCACGTCGATGTAGTTGGCGTTGATGTAGTCGGAGCTGTGCTCTCCATCAGGATTCTGGAGCCGGACCCTGGAGTGATCGTCTGCGGACACACGGAGAGTGAGATGCACAGCACTGACCCAAACCCCCACCCCTCCCCCAGCAAGAGAGAGTCTCACAGGCAATGATGTTCCCATAGCGGTTCTTCAGCCGGTTTTCGTCTTTCTTTGCCGAGTCCCACGGCGCCGACTGACCCTCGAAGAAGCTCTGAGGAGGCACAAACACACACACACACGGATACAGAACGCGGCGTTTCAGCTTTTACGTCCATCCTGCTCTGACCATCATCCGAGGCTCTTTGTGATGGGAAATAACCCCAGACAGAACCCCGCGAGTGAACCGCTCTTGTTATCAGTGAGGTCTGCTCTGCAACCATCCAACATTTCCTTCATCCTCAACCTTCTGCTCCCCCCATCTCTTCCAGAAGGCTGCTCTGATGTCACCTGGACCTTTCTGTCCTCTCATTGGTTGATTGCTACATTTATATTTGTGTTGATCGATTATTCCTTTTGTCCCCCAGCTTCACCTCCACAGAGCAGACGGCTGAGGTTTCCCTAAAGACCTTGTAAAGCAAAAACACAGCAGCACTGGAGCAGGAGGCGAAGGAGCTCATACTCTTACCTCATTGATCTGTTCCAGAGACAAACAGCACAGGGAGAGAGAGAAAGAGAGAAATAGAGAGGGGGGGTTATTCACAGGGGATGCTCCTCTGCGGCCTCCCATCATGTGTTTGTGAACGACGTGACGCATGGAGGCGCCTCAGAGGATCTGGTTTACCTCGTACTCCTCCTTGAAGCCGTAGCCCTCGGCGCGCTTCATCTGAGTGATGTGTTGCAGGAGGTCAGCGACCCTGATGGCCGGGTGGCGCTGCGCCGTCTGGTATGGGACGTCCAGAGCCTCACGCTTGCGCAGGGAGTGAGTGTGCGTGAGCGACTGCATGAGGCTGCTGGTGTCGCTGCTGAGCGTCTGCGTCTCGTCTAGAACACACGGGGAGAGAGGCGAGTGAGGAACACGCCGCGGCAACATCACAGACAAACCATCATGCTCCAAACACACGTGCACGCGGCATGCTTCCCTTACACCGACATCAGAACCAGTTCAGAAGTGTCTCCACTGGCTCCCGGTGTTCTGCTGCTCGTATACAAGTCAACACATAGCTACCTCACAGACGCTCAGCGAATACACACCAAACCGGGAGCTGAGATTCAAATAAACTACACCCATCACGGGTTACTGCCAAACAGGGCAAATACTCTTTCAGTTCCCATGCGGCTCACAGATGGAACCAGCTTCCGGAGGAGATCACGGTGCCGGCACTTGAGTCACGTTTAAAGATCCGCCGGCTGAGCACCAACTACTCTTTTATCTCTTTTCTCTGTTTTACGCCATGTCTTCATTTCCTGTTTTTAATCGTTATGCTTTATATGACTCTGTTTTTATGTTTGCCTTCATTAAATGTACAGTGGTGCCCCGAGATACGAAACTAATCCGTTCCAGGGTGACGTTCGTATCTCGAAGCAAGTTTTTCATGTAAAACTCCGCGCAGCGGCTCTCAGAAACAACAGAAGAAGTAGATGAAAAGATGGAAAAATCAAGTAACGTTTCTTCAATCCTTAAATCTACACATTGTTAATGTAATAAATGATCATAAAACAGAATAAAAAATAAAGGAAATACGTAATACGTTCACAAATGTGAAACCTTACCTTGAGAGTGAAGCGGTGTGTCGGAGGAGGAGGCACCACGTATGAAAGTTAACTTTCTCGAGATTTTTCACCAATTACTGACAGCTACACGGTTTCAAGCGCAGGCGGAGGCAGTACCGAGCGAACGGGAGAGACGCTTCTGAGAACGCGTCACTGGGTTTCTCTAAGATACGCTACAGAACGGCACTTTCCACGTTATAAACGTTATTTCTTTTACGACACCTCGACTCTAACATTTGTTATCGTACATTATAAGTAATCTATACGTAATGTTTCGCTCGATGTTAAACTGATTTAAAGTGTTTTAAGGCGTATCAGCCCCTTTAGCACTTTCTGCAATGGGAGAAAGGAGCGTCAGGACCCGGAAGCGCGACGTCAGACTAAACAAGCGGAAAATACAGCAGATCTGTCTGTTATTGTTCGTATCTTGAATTTTTCCTCGCATCTCGAAGCATTCGTATCTCTGGGTACCACTGAACTTTCTTTTTATTCCAATGTAAAGGATTAAAACCTGGCCTGCAGCATCTGGGCGTGTGCTTCACATCTTTACTCTGTGAACGGATGGGCTTTAGATGTTCCTAAGCATGAGTTCTGACATGTGTTCCAAGCTCGTTTCATGTGTGTTCCACGATTGATTCCCGCCGCTAAACCACATCAGTGAGAACAGTGTTGTGAACGGAAACGTGTCGGCTGTTGTTCATCTAGAGATGAAGCCATCCGGATCGATCAGTCAGTGTAAACGAAGCTTGCCATTGATCAGTACATACTTAATGATTAATGATCAATGAGATGGGAGGGGGTGGAGATGTAGGGGAGGGATTGATCGACTGCTCCGTTCCGTCATGAAACACCATTGAAACGAACACACACCAGGTGTCGCTTCATCCTGATCTGAGATCTGCCAGCCACAGAGACGCAGAGCGAAGAGTGAATGACGACAAACACGGCGTTGTTCCAAAAACGAAATGGTGATAAAACACAGAGCAATGGAAAACACAAAAAAACGAATGGAAAGGAGCGTATGGAATCAGATTTGTGCTCAAAGGAACATTCAGCATTTTAGGAAGATTTCAGCTCCATTCCACTGCACCCCGGCGGGGTGGTGCTCTAATTCGCCCTCACCTTGACACTAGTAGTGTTGGTTTAACTCTCTACTTCAAGACTTGGCTTTTTTGTTAAACCGTAGAAAGGTTTTAGTTGATTAACAGAGACACACACAGTTCAAATATTAATCCGGCACAAATAACTCCATAGGAATGAATGGAATGAAGCAAGAGGTGGAACACAGACAACTCTGTCACGCTCAGAGACTTACCATTAATGGGGACTTTAAGAGCCGATCAATAAAGAATAGAGAGAGAGAGAGAGAGAGAGAGAGAGAAAGAGCGTTCAGATCACCACAGAGACTCTGTGTGGATTCAAATCTCTCTTTAGAATTTCAAAAGAAATGGATAATATCAAGAATTATTAAAAACTTTTCGTAACAAAGGGAAACATGTTGAGTTTGGGTTTTAAAGAGAGATGAGATGATAAACCTCGTCTGAACCTCGTGCTTTTATTGATCGAATCGTTCTCGCGTTTCTGAACGAGCAGAGCATCTCTCTCTTCCCCACACCGGGTCACATGACCTCTGTGCTAATGAGATGCTGGACAGGAAGTGACATCACAGGAGGCGCTATGGGGTGAAATGGGAAAAGGAGCTGAAGCACAAGAGATAGAAGTGAAGAAGATGAAGAGGATGAGGATGGAGCGCTCCGGGAGACACATTATCCTGAGAGGAGAGAGAGAGAGAGAGAGAGAGAGAGAGAGAGAGAGAGAGAGAGAGAGAGGTTCTCACCGAGCACTGCCGTGGGGACGAAGGGGTCTGGAGATCCACATCGAGAGCAGAGCAAGAGGAAAACAACACACAACACGGAGATCAACACCAGAGTCATCTAGAACGTTCCACAGCTCCAGCTCCTCCAGGGAGGCTCTCCTTAAGGCACAGGACTGCGTTTATGACCACCTCTGGAGATCTTACTCAGGTCATGCCAGAAGTGTCCTCTGTGACCATGAATTGATGGAACTGGAATCACTGGAGGCGAGTGAATGCTTCTGGAGCAGGAGCTGGTAGCTCCAGGAACTGAATGCGTGTGTGCGTGTGTGTGCGTGTGCTGACCTGGGTAGTAGTTGTTGGGGGCGCTGCTGCTGAGGCTGCTGGTCTTCACGGTGAGGGAGCAGGGAGAGGACACCGCTGCAGACAGAGGGATAAAGGCTTGATTGACAGCAGATTAAAGCCAATCAGATTATCCCGATCGATCGAGAAACTGAGCTTCGGGAGGAAATCTGCTCCGGAGACGGTGACCCAGGGACAGCGGTCTGAGAGCGTGCGTGCGTGTGTGCGTGTGACGCTCACGGTGCGTGTTCAGGGTGTGCGTGTCCATGAAGGCCAGCGCCTCGTCGCAGCTCGTGCCCTGCTCCGTGTAGCTCTTGTCCATGGAGTTCACCATCACCGTCATCTCCTGCCGCGTGGTGTTCAGCGTCTCCTTGCGCTTCTTCGCCAGCTTCCTGAAAACACAGGAAGTGCGAGCTGGTTTAGAGCCATGGCCGCACCCTAATGACCCCCTCCCCCTTCATCACAGCCGTGCTCTGCTCTGAGAAATGTCAAGGATGCAAACGAAGCTTCCTCACGCAGCCAATCCGTGGGAGGCTAATTAGCATATGTGGGCAGAGCTTGCAGCCTGAGGGCTGGAATGCCGAGCCAAGCTTTCGGATCATAAAATTATATTCCACAATACCCAGAGTGAGACCGAGAGAGAGAGAGAGAGCTCTGAGGAGTTTAGAGAGGAACAGAGGAAACCTGGCCCTCCACAGCTCCCCATGGAGCCTCTCATCACCGCCTCCATCTGTGTTTAACAGTGGAACACGGAGCTTCAGAGCAAAGCCTGTGTTTCAAAGACTTCGGTGAGGTCTTCACCGCTGGCCTGTGGTTCTTCTAATGAACCTTCTGAGCAGCTCACATCGGTTCCCTTGGCGAAACGGCAGCTTTGAGAGAAGCTCCGCAAGATCTCCCCTGGACACTCCAGGTTCAGCGACTCGCTGGGGTGTACTCCAGGAGATCTGCTCTCAGCTTTAGCTTGGCTTTATCATGCGCTTCTATCCTCCAGGCGGCTGAGAGCAGATGTTCAGAACTAGAACCCTGCTCTTCTCCTCATAGCAACATGTCGAGCAGCAGCAGCATGGAGCAGATGATGGACAGGAGAACATGCTTCCGACACAAACATGCACCAAACTCATGGAGATGCAGCAAGAGCAGGGAAGATGAAGGGATGAGAAGACTCCAGAATAAACATCAAGATGATTGAGAAGCAGTACAAGCATCTCCAGCTCGGTTCACTTCTGCAGCAGAAGAACGTCTTTACCAGCAGAACCTCCTGAGGAGCAGCAGCAGAACCGAGCTGGAGCATGCGCAGATCACATGTGTGCACTGAACAGCTGTAGAGTACGAGGTGTGTGTGCTACTTACAGGTAATAAGTGTAGGACTGATAGGATCTCCTGCCCAGTGGAGGGAGGGAGCGAGGGAGGAGGGATGAGGGGATGAGAGATGGAAGGAAAGAAAAAATAAAAAAGATATTAATGTCTGAGAAAAAAAATGAACACAAGCAGACAACATGGTGGCATATATGAGAGAGAGAGAGAGAGAGAGAGAGAGAGTGAGGGGGAGAGGGAGAAAGCAAGGAGAGAAAGAAACTGGAGGTGAGGAGTAAGAAGGGAAGAGGAGAGAGATAGAGAGTGAAAGACAGATAGAGGAGAAAGAAAGGCGAGAGAAAGAGTAGAGACAGAGAGAAAGAGGTTGAGGAGCGAGGAGAGAAAGAAACTGTGGAGAGAAAGAGAGAGAGAGAGGGAGAGAAAGAAAGGAGAGAGAGAGAGATTCCAGCATGTGCTCCTGCTGCTGAATGCTTTGCTTTTGTAAATGGGTCAAAAATGCATTTAAAAATGCATTTACTGTTTAAAACAGCAGAAATTATTGTGTAATACTCAGCATTCTATCAGTCACATGATCTATGACATCATCCACTGGCGAATACTGTAGTGCGAAACTAGAACTAACAAACGCTAGGCTTAACAGCGTTTCAGTTTCACTGTCAAAAAGCTCAGGAGCCTGACCCGGAGTCTTTTGATTTATTTATTGTTCATGAATCAAGGTTCACATGTGTGGCTTCACCGCGATGAGATGATTTCATTCACGCTGCGCAGATTCATTTCAATTTAATTTCCTTCTCCACAAACAGTCGTCGAAGGCTCCTGATTTGATCCGAGCGTGAGCAGAAATGAAGATTCGTCATCTCCCTGCTCCGTTTCAGGCTGAAGAACGCCCTGCATTGAGTAAAGAGAATTAACTCGGGTTCGACGCTAATCCGCCGTGTGTTCTGCTGATTAGCCTTTTATGCAAAGCAGCTCATCAATATGCATATGAATATTCCGGCTGCATGAAGTCAGATTTGTGACGTTTCACGAGAGAACTCTTCTGCTTCCTGTTTGATTAGCAACAGTCCAAACAGGGACAGAGAAACTGAAACGCTGTGAAACTGCTCGGCTGCTTTTCAATCTCTCTCTCTCTCTCTCTTTCTGCTATGGGCAATCAAATCTGTATGCTGAATCCTGACAGATAATTAATTAATTAATTAATATTTCGCCGTTTGATCGAGGAGGTGACTGAAAGGTCAGGTGGAGACCAGAGGAAATCTTTTATTAATAAGCACAGTTAGAAACGATCAGTTTCTAGAGATGTTCTTCCACACATCTCTAATATTTATCTTTAGCCCGGAGAGAGAGAGTGCGAGTCCATGACAGTTCCCTGCTCCGTCTGTCTGCTTCTTTCTTATCACTTTACTAATCATGAAGATTTTCAGATTAAAACAACAGATACAGGATGAACCACGGGTGGGTTCTGGTGTGAGCAGAGCACCACTCTTTCCCGAAAAGTGTTCCTGGATCTATTAATGATGCCAAAGTCACAAAGCTGGAGATGGAGAACATTGCTAACGCTAGACGAGAACGTCTCACAGCTGTGGTTCTTCCGGACCGGATCTAAGATAAGCTTCAGTTCAGGCGTCTCTTACCGTTTCTTCATCAGGACAATGACTGCGAGGAAGATGATGATGAACAGCAGCGTTCCGGAGGTCACTCCGGCAATCTTTACCGTCTGGTCGCTCTGTTTCTCCGGCTCCACCGCGCTCGGACTATGTGTCGCTGCTCCTAAGGGTCAAAAGTGAAGGGCCATCGTTAAACCCTCGTGGAGAGAGTGAAGTTCGAACGATTCGGTTCAGAGATTCAAGACTCCGAGTGATTTGATTCAGATTACAACGATAACGTTCAACTCGAAAAGGATTTACGTATCTCAGTTCGGCATGTTGCATTTGGTACAGTTTGATTCTGACCTGTCAGAGGATGTTCTCCAGCAGCCGGAGCGATGCGCACATAAGGAGTAGTGAGCTGTGTCACCAGGAGAGCAGCTGCTGGACAAATACATGGCGATGTAAGCGGAAGATTCTTGGGAAATTTCCTTTTTAGATAAGTTACAAAAAAATCACCTTTGGTCGCAACTCGAACACAGTCAATTTTTCTCTCCTGGAAAACAACCACAAATATAATCACCATAACCATCACCATGAACTCAATCAAGATCACCATCACAAGTGAAAGTATGGATACAAGGAATTTGTGCTCTGCATTTAACCCATCTAAGTGCACACACACACAGCAGTGAACAAACACACCGTGAACACACACCGGGAGCAGTATAGCTGCGGCTCCCGGAGAGCTGTGGGGAACTGATGCCTGGCTCAAGGCCACCACAGTCATGGTTGTCACAGAGAGAGAGTCAACAGTCTCTTTCAACACTCATCCCACCTTCATCTCCCAGTGGAGCTGGGGATCGAACCAGTCAATCACCTGATCCACTAGGCCACGACTGCCACAGAATCACCGTCATCATCACCAACAACACCATCATCACTATCACAGCATTACCATGACCATCGTCAACTTCACCATCATCATCGCCACCATTATCATCACTATTATAGTCAACTCCATCATCACCAGCATCACCATCATCACCAGCATCACCATCATCGTTAACATTCATAGTTTTTAACGATTTTGAATGATTTGGTCAGTGTTATCTGTGAGACTGTGAGAGGGAGTGGGTATTTCCGTACCCCGTTGGCCTGGCTGAGAGCCTGATAGTACACGCTGTAACTCTTGCTAGGCATCAATGGTGCATTCCAGTAACCTCCGTAGGTTCGGTTGTCCCCAACAGTGAAGGAAACCGGGGAGACTATGCTTTTGGAGGGAATTTCAGCACTGAAGTAATAGAGTGACGAAGCGTTCACATGTAAAGCTCTCGGAAAACAGCCAAGTGAGCGAGGGTCTGTGGAGAGCGAGCGGCGGGAACGCTCCTCCTGCACCACCAGCTGATACACACTGACAGAGAGAGAGAGAGAGAGAGAGAGAGAGAGAGAGAGAGAGAGAGAGAGAGAGAGATCAGATTACTGACAGAAACCATCTCTGATTCACAAAAGTCGATCTGCTTTGAGTCAGGCTTGGGATTGAGCTTCAGAGCTCTATAGAGATGGAGCCTTATAGAGTGGATGGAGATTTCAGTACAGATTCCGAGCGGTGATGGAGGTTTTGATCGGGCTGCAGCTCTAGGCTTGGGTTGTAGCTTTAGGGAAGGGTTGGAGCATCGGGTGCATAATCTGATGTGGGGTTGAGCTTCCATCCACAGGAACGAAGAACTTCCTTCTGATCTACACCTGCATCTCCTGCACCCTCCCATCTCTCTTCTTTCAGGTCATCCCTTGTTCACCAGAAGAGCTCCTCTCCTCTTCAGATGCACTGTTTGCTCCAGACCAGAAGGAAACAGGAGCACGGTGGAGATCACTCCTGCAGCTCCCAGCAGCGCTCCTGTTTAATCATTCATGGATTTAAAGGGCAAACACACGTCTCGTAAATTTAATGTGTCATGTTTAGAGTAAACCCCTGAGCGGCGGGAAAGTGGAGCAGAGGCTTAATATAAAACAGAGGGATAAAATAAATGAAAAAACGCTCAGATGCGGATCTCGACTCCTGGTTCGCTCTTATCTCTCATGGAGTCCATGTCTCAGAAGCAAAGGTTATCTCCGATGCTGAAGGAACAGATGCTAACAGTCGTCTGCTGCTCATTTCTGCCCTTTCATCTGGAACGTGAACACCCAAACTCTCGGGGGATGCGGGTGAGAGGCCTCGGCCCAGGGGAGCCTTTAATGGAGAGCAAACTGAAGCTAAACACACAATGATCTGGTAAAACCAATAATCAACATCTAAGAGCTCTCCTAACCCCCCGGCGGACACCTCCTCCGGCTCTCTCCAGAGCTTTGGGTTTCCATCATCCATCTCTGGCTTCTGTAGACGCTGAATTCATTCTAATTAATACAAGCGATGCACCCCGGAGCATCTCATGGAGGAGGTGCTCATGAAGCAAAGGAGCAGCAGCAGACTCATCCGCTGAAGAGACATAATGAGCAGAAGAGATGGTTTTTACCAACTTAGCCTACCACAGCATCAGTGCCCATCGCCTCTCTACACACTCCCGTCACATAAGGAGAAGCGTGCGGCGAGTGACTGCTGCTGTGTGGGAGGCCCCAGAGAGATCTGCTCCAGCGAGGGTTTGGCACGGATCTCCTGCTGCAGCAGGATTAAACTCAGGAGCAGCAGACATCGAGTTGTGATCAGAGGGGGAGAGAATGGAGAACACAGGAGCTGGAGCTGGCGGAGACGCGTGCTCTCTGACACACGCACGCCCGCTGCAGCAGTGTGTGTCCGCAGGGGAGTGGGTGCTGGATTAGGAGGATTAGTGTCGTGTCTGATTGAAGCACTCGACGCCTCGAGAGATGCACGCCGCTCAGCATGTTTACCACCCGCACTCGCCGCAAGATCATTATCAGTGGAATTCCACATGAAGAGCAGGAGGAGCATCACAAACACAGCTGCTCAGGCCAGCGGGGTCAAGTTTCCTTCACCGCTGCCGGTGTTCCCATTGGCTGCACAGCTCAAGGTCGGCGAGGAGGCCGGCGTGGGTCAGATTTCCTCGAAACTGGAAAGCCTGCTGCTCCAGAGGAGGCACCGCTCAGACCCTCCTCAAAAAGGCTGGTACAGCTTCCTCACAGGCGCGAGTGAAGGACTGATCTCTGAGGAACAACCTCAGATGGACCTCTCCAGGACCTCTCCGCTCATGTTCAAAGCTGTTATTCTGAAGCGATTACTTCTGCCTGATTATCCTCCGCAGCGACTTCTTCAGATCCAGATTAACCCAGACACGGACTCGTGATGTCACCATCTGAATATTACTTTATGACATGCCGTGATAAATGACAGTGTGTTAACGGCGTAATCTCAGCGGATTACAGCGGAGGATTCATCGCTCGCGCTGAAATAATCTGATCAAATCATGTTTCTGTCACACAAACAAGATCTGACTCGATTTGATTATTGTGATCGCCACCCAGAGCCCACCTCCTCAGGAAAGCAGAGTCCAGAGGGAGCATCATTCCATCATCAGACCTCCTCTCCCAGTCTCTTCTGGCCTCAAAAAAAACATACGTGAAGGAATAAAAGAACCTGCAGCTAATCCATGAGCTGATGGATGTCTGTGAGCAAAAGGGGCTGTTCAGGTTTCCAGGAGAAAGAAAACGATAAGCGCTCATCTCCGCATCACGTGCAGCACCGGGTTCAGATACACGCACACACTCACGCATGAAAGCGGTTCAGGGAGGGCACTCGATGTGCTGCGGAGCTCAAAGACGAGACTTGGAGGAATGTTTGGAACACGGCAGCAACAGAAACCATAAACAGCCCAAAGAGAGAAAACACATCCGGCTCAGGACAGTCTGACTGATCTGCTGAACCCCTCGTCCCTGAAACTGAAGGGTCGGCTCCTGATTGGCTCATTGCTCTGGTCCCTCTCGACCAATCAGCTTCTGTGTGGTGCGTGGTACCTGACAGGAGCTCCTCGGCTCTTGGCTGGTTTCAGGATCACTGTGAGACTGCTGTCGGTCTGATTGAGGGGAATTTCCTGATCGTACGCCGGCATCACTGGAGCTGCACACACAATAATACCAATCACACACCCTAGAGACTGTTGCTAAGATAAGGGTTGCTATGAGGTTTCCAGGGAGGTAACGATTGTAGCTTATTGTGGTCCAGGGTTTAGGATCACCAGCTAACCATCGATCCTCACACTTCCAACACTTATCTGGAACCAGGTCTCAGGGGGAGCTGTCTAAACCGAAAGGTTTCTCCCCAGAATGCAGAGGAGTTCCCAGACGTGCCGAGAGTCTTTGCAGTGACTCCTGGGCCTGCTCTTAAGGACAGCAGTCAATCTGAAGCTGGCGGAGGAGGAGCACGAGCCATGGACGTACTGAGGGGGTTTGGCTCAGTTTTTATGTGTTGTTAGGGTGTTGCTAGGCTCTGGACATGCTCACCTGAGATGTGAGTGGTTGCCTGGGAGACAGCAGGGGCCCCGGAGCCTTTGATGGTGCTGGCTCTGATCGTAAAAGAGTAGGTGGAGCCTGGATACAGAGCCAAAAACACATGACTGGATTCGTTACCCGGCAACAGCACTGACCCACTCTGATTGGACAAATCCAGCGAAGGGTCGAACGAGCTCAATGCCTTATAGGATATCTGCAGAGAGAGAGAGAGAGAGTGTGCCTATCAGATCGATTCGGCTCAGGCATTTAGAGTTGGAAGTCACAAGTTTTCAAAGAAGTACAGATTGTTCTGGTTACTAGGACATTATTGGCTAAAGTGTTGCTAAGCACAGCTGCGGTGAAGCTATGGTGTTGCTAGGCACAGCTGCGGTGAAGTTCTGGTGTTGCTAGGCACAGCTGCGGTGAAGCTACGGTGTTGCTAGGCACAGCTGCGGTGAAGTTCCGGTGTTGCTAGGCACAGCTGCGGTGAAGCTACGGTGTTGCTAGGCACATCTGCGCTGAAGCTACGGTGTTGCT
>SRMA01024301.1:0-41110 GCA_007224835.1 Danionella cerebrum
ATACATTCTGTTATTAATGATTTTTACATGCATGCAATCCAAAACTTAAACTTCTAATAATACTTTCAAATATTTTTGTCAAGCAAAGCATATTACAGTAACTGCAACGCATACGTCACAGAATTTCACAGCAGCATTACTTTCGAGTTGACTTCATGAGAAAAACGTCTGGCAGGCTCCTTATCAACATTTCTGATCTAGAAACCTTTTCTAAATAGCATTTGCTGTGTCTGCTATAGGGTTGCAAAGGGGCGGAAAGTTTCCGCAAAGTTTTTATGGGAACTTTGTCTCTGGATTTTTTATTAACTAATGTTTAATATAGAATTAAATGAATTTATAATAAGTCCTATTCAACATTAAAACGAAACGCTGCTTGTAATAAAAACAAACCATAACCTGTATCTACGGTAGCCGTGTCTGTAACGTGTGATGAATAAACTTTTGCATGCTTTCTCTTATGAAACCCTCATGATTCAAGCCTGCATTTATCAGATTTAATACATGTTAAATTCCACTATATTCTCATTAATTCCAATATATTCCCATTTATTTGCATTCATTTCCATATAAAGTTCCCAGTTTTGAAAATTCTCAAAATTTTGTAACGCTAGTCTGGTATGATTTTGTGTGGGAAGTATATTTTGGTAATTTAAGTACGTTGTTTTAGCCTTGCTTGATTTGTCCCCACACAATGTCTTCTTTACATCCCAGAATGCTTTTCAGTGACATCCGTCATCAGGTTGATTATGTGGTTTATATATTTTCATCACTGAACCACTAATAATAATAATAAAATACCACTGTGAATTGATCACTTGATGCAAGCAGCACCTTTCACTCTTTAGCCAAGCGATGACTCACTGTAAAGCTCAGCACTGCTAAACACTCCCTGTTACACCTTGGCTGAGTAATATTTTAAATTCTATATTTTACTTTTTGAGTAAGCTTGAAACTCTTTACATGCATTTGATTTTTCTTGAGCCTTAAATGCATAAGCTTCTGTAAATGATTTGTTTTTGATATAAAGTGTATTTGTTAGTTTTATTAGCTCTACTGTCAACATTGCAACTTACATTTGATAATTATATATGACTCTTTCATTTTCTTAAATTACTTCAGTTCAAAATAAAAAAGGTCCCTGTTAAATGGGTGGTTTACAAATAACACAAATCTGTGTCAGTGTGACAGAGATAAAAAAAGCAATATTCTTAAAATATACTTAAATGTGGTTCCTCTGACGAAATATACGCTACTAAAGGTGTTTTGTGAACATAAAGATTTCTACTTGGTTTTTTTTTTTTTTATCCAAACACAAAAATGTCGTATGGAGTGATATTTATGCCACAATTAAAAAAAAAACGATTTTTTTGATGTTATTCATGTACATTTTATTAGAACACAAGGAAATTAGTATCAGTAAGGTTCTCAAGGAATTTTCATAAGTTTGAAGAGAATTTATTTAATTTTCACACAGAAATGTGAAAGAAATCATGATTAAAATGTTTGAGGAAGTGAGTTGAGGAAAATCCGTTCTCCATTTTCATTCTATATGAAAATATAAAGTGACTTTCACACCACAACATTTGACCATTTAAGATATTTGTAGATAATTGATAGAAAAATGCATATTTTCAAAATTTATATATTTGGAAATTAAGAGAAGGAACTACATAAAAAAATTTCTTTCAGGCATGATATTTAAAGTAAAAAACAAAAAGATGCTTATTAGTCAACCACCCATATGTCAAAAATTCCTCCAAATTTCCCATATGCTCTTTTGTTAAAGTTAAACTTAATTATACTGTTAAACATAATTCAGTATGTTTACAGCAGTTAGTTCATACACGGTGTGCTATGTATTGCAAAACATTTTGTAAAATGATACTTGTGTGATGAGTAGCTTAGGAAACACACGAGTCACCCCAAGGGACATTAGTGGAAGTAATGTTGGATAAAAGCGACATTGCTTAAAAAAAAAAAAAAAACAAGCACTTTTTGTTGCATTTGCACTCATTGTTTTTGTTCCTGCATAAATATAGATTGACTCTTCTGTAAAGAATCACATTATGACCTATCTCAGATGTCATAAGATGGAATAAGTATTTTTCTGTTGATGTTTATGGAAGAACAGTACAGTATAATGGTTTTTAGTAGAATCTAATTTCCAACATTCCACTACATCGTTGAATAGCTTTGATTGGGACGAGTTGGAAAGTGTGAAGTGTTTCCATGAACAGGAGTGATGTATGTTGCTGTGTACAGCTCATTTTCATTCCTGCTGCACAGGGTATGCTCAAGTTTGTGAATTCTCGAACCACGGACATGGCCATTTAAAACCTAATCAGGCATTAACTGCTACAAAAGAGTCATTGAGACTCTAATCCAATAATATAAATCATACTCTCACATGGACTAAAAGCATAATCATGTTAAACATCTAGGGTGGTCAAATGTCAGTGTGATGACAATCTTGTTTTTACAAACCTGCACAACTTTGAAAGTTCACCAAGTTTGGACTTTCAGATGCTGCGCATAATTAACTTGCTACAAATCTTTGTTTGTTTGTTAAGAAATCATACTTGTGAGACTTCCCCTCTTAACATAAGCCTATTTTTATTACAAATCCTGAGCTTTGGTTAATGGGTTACACAAAGATTTGTTAATTTCCTAGATCAATATCATGCCAAACTGTTCAATGAATGAAACAAGCAGTGTTTGTTAGCGGCGCGTCATTGCACACGTCTCAAATTACAGCAAAGTGCTGTTGCAACACAAGCTCTAGGCCTTGACAAATAAAATAACAGTTACAGCCTTTGGGCAGCATGCAAGTCTAAGGCGTGGGTGAATTATGTTTTTTTGAAAATTGGTCATGTATATCCTTTGGATTGTGTGCAGCCTCCAGAATGCATAAAAGTGGCATTTATGAGACATTCCTACGTGAGTCATTTTTATTGAAAAACTGTAGGTCCTGCCACAACTCGTAAGTCAAAACATTAGAGGAAAGCGTCATGTGATGAGTGGAGATGGACATCGCATTCAAGCTTATGAAACTGAATGACGCAAGTCGTATTTTTAAATAACGCGATAGAATTCAAAGTAGTGATGATTCCGATGCACAGATGGTCCCAACGAAAGAGCAAACAGGTGAAGTGATTCAGGTTTCTCACTCAGATTTCATGGATGAACACAACCCCACTGACACAACATTAGATAATACGCTCATCATTTTAAGTGCTCTACTCCACCACAGAAAGTGAAATGTTACGTTGCCGAAAGTGGCTTCACTGAAACAAAAGAATGACAAAAACATCCCCATAAATCCCGTTTTATGAATTCCCATTTGTGTAAAGCAATGCCCTCTCTGGACGTGACAGGCTGGTGAGCTCTTTGGTAGTTTTTTTCATGAGAAGTTATTCAGAAAGGTCAAAGAAGATAAGAGACAAATATTTCAGGGGTTGCCTTCAAAGTAAACTGTAAAGCAAGAGCACATGGCTTTCTCCCCTTCACAGGAAACCGTATCCCCGAACTCAACGAAAAATATCGGAAATTCATCTGTTGCCTATTAAACCACCGAAGTTACGCATTGCTATATAATCTCTTTGAGTGTTTCTTGAAGAAATAATGATTGATTGTTTCCGAGGCTACAAGTATTTGGGGCTGTATGGCACAGTTTGCCCAAAAATGACAGTTCTGTCATCATTTAACCAACATCGTGTTAAAAACACATGAGTATGTTGTGTTCCATATAAAAACTTTTTTTTTTCAAGAACCGTCCTGTCTGTTCACCCAAACACAACTGCAAAGAATTAAGACGAGTACCAAAAGCAACATTTATCATATCGATGAAAGACCAAAACTTAAGTCACAGATGATTTCATATAAGGATTGAGGATACCAGCACAATGATGATTCATTCAGGAATCCCATTATAATCCCTCCTGAGTTAGTTGAATGAGTTTTGTTGTAAGAAACGTTTGGAAGATTCCATGGTTATTGGCGGATTATTTTGTGTAGGTGTCAAAACTTTTCTAGCTGTTAAATGTACTGTTTCCACTTGATTTCTTTCTCTGAAGAACAAGAAAATGCTTTAACAGGAAACCGTGGGAATAAAGGGTTTGGGTTTTATGACTAATATGTGCTGAAAATCCCACAAAACAAAGCAAACACCAACACTATACACAAAATTAAAGAGTTACAAACATCTTCTCTCCTTTATTAGGTTTTAACCATCCCTCAAACGAAACTGAATCCAAAACAAACGACGTCACAAAAGACGTCCAATACACAGTTGAAATGGATTGTACAAACCCAACAATGGTAAAAACACTTAAAAAAAAATAAACAATTGGTTCAAACCCAGCTTACATTTTCTCAAACAGCTCTGCAAAGGCAATGTGTACATCCAGCAACGGACAAAGCAGGATTTAATCCATATTGAAATATCCCAGACACCAGCACCAACCCATAATTCTAAATGAGTTAAACACCATTCAGCAAAACAACAGCAATTATGAAACATAAATAAACAGAATTAGACACAAGTCAGTCGGGCTTGGTAAAATGGGAATGACCCACCAATCCCGAGACTCGCAGTGCAATGGGTTGCCTGATATTCTGTACCATAATACAACTTGTATAACTTTTTAGAGGTTTGATGAATCTTTAAACAAAATGTAGGAAAAATGTTCCAGTGACTAAATAGGTTTTCTTAAAACGTATCAGACACACTTTACATAGAAAAGGAAGTGTCACAGCTTACTGAAGACAGAATTTAGGAAAGAAAAGTGAAATGGGAACGATCAAGAGCTTAAGTGTCACTCTTGCGCTTTAAACAGTTGTATAAAAATAGTGAGGTGGCTGATAAACAAGGTTAATCGCTGCTTAATATGCGTTCAATCTCCTCCAGTCTCTTCAAGGCTGCCGCCCTTTTCTTTTCTATATCTTTAATCTCTTTTGTGGATTTGCTCTTAGTCCGCTTGTCAGGCTGGCCCACGTCCAGCTTCTTTGATTGGCTGTGGCCCTGGTTGCTGACGTTTTCTGCGGAGGAGGATTTCCTCAAATTCTTCTCTTTCCTGGCCCCCTCCCCTGCTCCTGAAGCAACCCCCCCCCCTTCCTCCGCTTCATCCTGTTGTTTTTGCTGTTTGTCTGATGCGCTGCCACCCTCTGTTGGTGCAATCGGCTGCCCTGCTGCACTCATAGCAACCATTTTGTTGCGTACGATTGCAAGATGTCGCCGAATATATTCTTCCTGTGGAGCCATTTCCAGTGTTTCCAACAAACATCGCTCCGCTCGTTCCAGTTCCCGCTCTTCAAAGTAAACCACGCATAGGTTGTGCTTGGCCTGCACATTGCTGGGATCCATGTTTAATATGCGTTCAAAGCAGGCCTTTGCACCACGTGTGTCCTTGCGGTGGTTCATGAGGATGTCCCCCTTGAGAATCAGGCCTTTGACATGTTCTGGGTGGTAGAGCAGCAGCTCTTCAAGCACTGGGAGAGCATCCAGTTCATGTTTCGACTGAGAGTAGAGCAAGGCCAAGTTAAACAAAGCACTACGGAAACCAGGCTGTAGTCGAATAGCTTTTTGCATCCACCGCTCGGCCTCTTCATTCTCATTAGCATCCATTGCTAGCATGCCTAGGTTGAAGTAGCCATTAGCGTCTTCAGGCTCCTCTTTCACGTAGGTGAGAAACCGATGTTTTGCTTCTGGCCGTAATTTTGGCTCACCTGTCAAAGAAAGAAATCCATTATGATTGCTATTCATTCTCATTTAGAAACGTAAAATAAATGAAATAAAAAATGATTGACATAAAAAATTTATTTATACCTAGATTTAACTGAGCAAATGGTCTAAGCCTCCTATTAAATAGTTATTGTTTAATCTTTCAGCTAAATCATTTAACTCCAACTGGTACAATGGGTTGCTTCCCAGTTCTTAAACAACCTTTGATCATGGTAGAGATGTTAGTCTGTTTTAGAGAACATCCCAAGAGAGTTCAGAAAGTGTTGAATTTGGGTTAAGAACTGCTCAATGTATGATTAAAAACTGGAAGAATAGTGGAGACCCATCGTCGTCCAGGAAGAAATCACAAAAAAAAAATAAAAATAAATAAAAACTGTTGAACTCAGGGTTGTGAATAATAGTGAAAGAAAAAACATTTCCACGTGCACAATGTGAAGGGAACTGATGTGTAGCCTTATGGAAATCACTAATCTGGGAAAAAGGGCTTGTATTCCAGAGCAGTGGCAGGTCATGTGATCTGATGAGTCCAGATTTACTGTGTTCCAGAGTGTTGGGCGCATCATGCCTACTGTACAAACCTATGGGGGTAGTGCTATGATCTGGGGTTGCTTTAGTTGGTCAGGTCTAGGTTCAGCTACAGGAAGTGCTCAAAGAATGTCAGCTGACGTCCTGAATAAACTGAATACTAAGTATACTCCGGCAATGGATTTCTTTTCTTCCTTGAAAGCATATCCCAAGATCACAATACCAGGATTCCTCAGGCTCAAAGTGGTTTAGGGACATGATTTTCACACATGAATTGGCCACCAGTGTTCAGAACTTAACCCTTATGAGAATCTTTGAGATGTTCTGGAGAAGGTTTTGCCCGGCGGTCAGACTCTACCATCATCAACGCCAAATCTTGGTGAAACATTACTGCAACACTGGATGGAAATAAACCTTGTGAGATTAAAGAAGCTTATTGCAGCAATGCCCGAGCGAATGCATGCCGTGGGGTGGTCTAACCGCTACTTTTTGGGCAAGTAGTATACAATTCTAATTTAAAACATTTGTTAATGGAGTTACCTTCCTAAAACAATCAAGATTTCTGCCTCAATTTGATGAATTTGGCCACAAGCCTGACACTATCTGCAGTTTTTCTGGATTTCCAACACATTGTGCATAATTCACTCCCTAGTGTTGCAACCATAGGGTCAGAATGAGGGTAAGGAGCGTCAGTCAGCATTTATCACCCTCAGAACACAGTTCATAATAACTATTTCAGACCAAAAGTGGGAAAACCACAGAGAGCTGGTCAGATTTAAAGCAAACTTGCTTTCATATGAAAGCCAATATGAATGGGCAGAACTACAAAACCGAATGAAAGAATAACAAATGTGTCAAGCAGCCCTGTGAATGGCTCACAACATGCTTCCTCAGTCACATGATTAAATAGTCTGAACAACAGCCTTCAATCCAAGTGCAAACAAAGCTGTTATATTCGTTGTATTTACATTGCTGCTGCGTAGGTGTGCTAATCTCAGATAAATGACAAACTAATGCCTTGCTCCAACTCCACGAATCCATTTGTCTTTCCAGCTTTTCAAAGCTATTCAGGAATTCAGGGTCAATGAGTCATATTCAATTTAAACTTATTGCAGTTGGATCAAACACCAACATTCCCAGGCATGAGAACAGGACCGAAGTAGGTTAGAGGTTGCTGCCTTACCTTGAGGTGGCACGCAAGGAATCCATAGGTTAATAACTTGGCTTAATGCTTCTGACGTCTAACCTTGTGTGAATCAAAGATTAGCAAGCGAGCTGTCGCTTTCATAGAGTTTACCGAACACCCTACTGTTTCGAAGCTCATGCCTGATAAATCCAAAAATTTGGAAGAGCAATCTGTAACGTTATACCTTCAGAACTCCCTACACAGCTGGTAGTGTACTTCAAGGCATTGATGCCACATTCCCTGACACTAACAATGTTGTGAAAGATTAACCTGATAGCCAAAGACGCAATTGAAAAGCTCCACAGCATCCATATTTCACGGAGAAGGACAGCAGTATTTCATTGGCAAAATCAAAAACACGCAGTCTACAAGAACCTCCTTGTCTTGTATTAAACAAGAGTATCATTTTTAGTTTCATTATCAATTTGAAGGTCACCATTTTGTGGTCCATCGAGCGAGGGTTTGTGACCGAGTACTTGCACACAGTTCGTGACTGGAACACAGGAGCTTACTCAATTTGGAGGGGAGTCCCAGTTTCAAGTATCTTGCGGTGTTGGTGAGATGAAATGGGGATACTGGAGGGACTATGTTTGTTGGCTAGTCTGGCTTGAATATCCCCAGGTAGACCTGGTGGAAAGGTCCATGGAGATGGAAGTCTGGGCTTCCCTTTTGAAAATATATGCATGGAGAATGAAACACTGAAGAAAAAACATAAATAACAAGCCAACACTCACAGCTGCAGGATGAGTCACGAAAGAGAGAGGAAAAACAAGATATGAACTTTAAGCAGAGACCGGCCAATCACTGCAGACCATTTTGCAGACTGTGGACAGTACCTATTTGTGCATATTGTATAAGAAAAGGATGTATTACCAGTTATCCCAAAGGCTAAATACACGAGTTGTTTACACGAGAAAATATTTGTTAAAAGTTAAAAAGAAAATTTTTTTAAAAAGAAAAATCGTGGGAATAATTTGTTAATTTTTTTTTATTGATGGTCGTATTATAATCGATATTATATATTGCAGAGATAACTGGGAACAAGGGAACTCATGTTATATAACATGACAACTATGCGTTCAGCACGTTCTTATTATTACAACCCCCAAAAAAATATAGTGTGGTTAAAGTTTATTTTGGCGTATCTATTCACACTCTACTACATTTATAGCATGGGCAACACTAACCTTCAAGGGGGCAGCTGGTGTTTAGTATAGTGCTCCAGTCCCTTTAATTATAGTAATAAGGTAAACGCTGCTTTTTTTTGATCCGCCAGCTATCTTCCCATAGAAAAGACAGAGCGCACATCTGGAAATGGCTTGCTGAGATTGTAGTGCATGTGTGTGTACGTATTGAAACCATTAATTTCCTTTATTTTGTCACGCTCCTCTCTTACTTTCACGGCTCTAGTTCTTGGAAATCTCGCACCTAGCTTTTCAAGTCAATGTCTTTATTTGTACTGGAGTGCTCGCAACAGATTTTCAAAGCGGCTTTAAATAAATTTTATTGTTCTGTCTAAAATTACTGACTTTTAGCTTTTTAGTTGGATTTTGGCCAATTTTCTTTATTGTGATCCAATGATTAACTTTGATGTTCATTGTGAAGCACTTTATTTTTTGTGCAGTGGAATAGTAATCATAATACAGCCTTTTTAACATTTGTTGCTTGGCCAGCTTTCCCAAATGCAGGTAAAACTGACTAAATCTATTAAAAAAGGAGTTGCAATGCCTGCAATATTAGATTGTTTTGTAATAGTTTACTCAAGATTTTAGAAGAACAGCGATTAGAAGATAATAAAGTCCAAGAAACTCTCAGTTGCATTCAGAAGAAACTCCTGGACTGTGATTAAAATGAATATAACCTTCAGTATAATTTACAAACCCCAGTCTCTTCCTGCGTCACATTCTTTTTCATGCTAATCAACTTCACATACCGTGTTCACATTTGCAGTTACTTAGTTAAAATAACAAAATGGCTAGCACTCAGATATGTAACTTTCAGGCACTGAAACTAAAGGCGCAGAGAGGCGGTCATATTCTGCTTGGTCAGGTTTTTGTCCCTTATGCAAGAGAACTCACCAACGATGTTGTTTGCCAGTGTTAAGCGTGCTGATCCTGTACAGTTTGAAATGTACACTATCTGAGCAATCACATTAGCTTAATTTGTGCCGGAGCACACTGGAGCTTCTGCAAATCTGTAAAGGTACTGATTGTTACTTCTAATTTTATCAGTGCTTTGTAAGAGTTTTATTTCTGAAGTGACGCTTGGTTGTCAATTTCGGATGGACTTTATTCAGAAAAAAAATTGAGAGAAAGTGATTGTACGAAATGACACAACACAGCTGTGACAGCACCAGCAGGAAAGAATGGGGCAGTATTCAAGGAATAAACTGAAATAACAAGTAATCTCATGTTAGCGTTTTAATAAAACGTCAAAGAGATAATCAAAACTGATTTTTTTTTCTCTGCTCAAACCCAAATTCTCTAAATAAACAATCAACACCTTTGTTTAATCTGTTTAACGTAGAGGACAAGCTACAACTCTATTTTTGTCAAAATATGTCTTCCTCCACTGTCGCCGAAATGCATTTTTGTGTATGCCCAGCAAACTTGAGACGGGATCACTTAGAGACCATCTGCAAAGTGCCAAACCCAAAATATAGTTTGACTCTGAAAACGTTTAATAACTTCATTATAAAATATGTGATTGTTGAAAACACTGCATTGATTTGGAGGCATTAACACAGACAATATTATGTCTAATTTCTGTTCTAAAACGTCAACAGTTCAACAAATGTTCAACAAATTCAACAAATGTCAACAGTTACTGCTTGCTTGCTTTACAACAATGCTACCATTGTAAATCAATCCAATCTTGTCATTTATAACCTATTAAAAATTTGCTTTCTGTATGTAGCTCACTAGGGTTTGCAAGGAATGCTTGTAATGTTGTAATTACCCTAATTATAAGCTTCCAAGGAGATGCATTCGCCAAATTATCTATTCATTCATAGATTACTTAAACAGGCACACTGGAATTTCGAAAGCTTTATGCACCAACCGCTGCAACGCTTGGTTTATAATTAGACAGAGAATGTTATTGTAGTAATAATTGTGGGAATGCTGGTCAACAGTGAGCTGAAACAGCATGTGGCATGTACGATCTGGGAGTGTTCTACAGAGCAGTGAACAATTTTTTTTTTTCTTGATTTCCAATTTATTCAATTTATTATTTTGTGAGATTTGTGACCGTCTTGATAAATAGTGTAAGCATGTTGAAAACTTGCTGAGCGCCATACTTCGGTTGTTACAGGTGATTTAAAATAAGACATTTGCTTTGGGAGCAAACCATTTCCTATGATATATGGAATTATTTTTGGGCCAAATAAACACATTATATAAAGAAAAATAATAATAATAATAATAATAATAATAATAAAAAAAAATCACCCAAAAAAGACTAAATTGAACAGTCTTCAAATAAACTCACATTTTGGAGACGTAACTTTCATCAATGGCAAATTCGAATGCACCGCCAGCATTTAAAAAGCAAGAGCAAATGGATACCAAAAATTTGTTGTATATTTTCTTTACAAAACAAATTTGTTCTGTTTCAGTGAGTTGGCTCACTAGCAATCATACAATCTCACCAGTCAATAGGAGCGAACCGAAGAAAAACTTTTTGAAAGTGCAAACAAAACCACCGGCAGCAAATTTAAAAACATTATATTTGAAGGCGATGCTCATTTACTTTTGTTCATTTTCTTTTGTCACATTTATTTTTGCAAAATTAACTCCACAACGAAACTCTTGGAATTGTAACAGGGTTTCCGCTGGGTATTGAAGTTTAAATTTAAAAAGTTAAATTGTCTTAAAAAGTTTTACATTTAATAAAATTTATTGTTCTAGGTCTTAATTTTCTGACAATGTGTGCTTGAGACCGATTTCCCAGCATGCACCCTGCACTAAATGGCGCATTTGGTTGTTTATGATAAATGCAATAACATAGCAAATCATAAATGAAGGATTTTTTTACGAAACAAATGCAAATATGTCTGAAAATGTTATTGAAATAACTAAAAAATGCAGGTTTTACATGAAAAATGTGCCATTGTTAGTCAAATAACAGTGATGTTCACTCATCTATGAAACGCATCATTTTTAAAAGTCCATCGTTTTGTGTTTGATCTCATGTCATAAATGGATATGTAGGCTTTTTATAAAGGAAAATTTTGGACTAATAATGACTCACAATATAGCCTAGTGTTTGACACATGGTTATATGTTTAAAACTTTACTAACTATCCTTCAGAATCATTTGGTTGCTAATCCGAAACAAAACAAAAAATGATTCTGTTCCTTTATCTACAACTCTGGGACGTTTTAATCTTTAAAAGTCATTTTTTCCACCTGTTCACAATTTTTCAAGTTGCAGGTATTGTTCACATTTTTAGATAGCTTACACGCAATACTTTTAGTCACTGTGATTTCTATTTTAAAAATGTGATAGTTCATTTATAGCAGTTTGGTATATGAACATAATTATGATTCGTAAGTGTGACTCTAATTTACATTGGATTTCTCTTAAACTTTGAAATGCATCAGAAAACAACTTTTGGCGAGTTGTGCGCACATGAAAAAATGATCCTGTGAAAGTTATGGCTCACACACCTGACTCCTGCATGAGCAGTGCAGAGTTGAAAAGTGCCAGTTTGTGCCAAGGATTCAGCTCCAGTGCTCGATTAAAGTTTTTCAGGGCCTCTGGGGGGTCCTTCATCTCAATGTTGACAATAGCCAGATTGTACCAGAGGTCTGCGTTGGTATGGTCCAGATCCAGTGCACGTAGATAGGCATCCTTTGCCTCACTGGGCTTGTTCATTTTCAGCAGAAGCTCCCCTCTGAGTTTTAAGAGAAACAGAGGGACATTTTTGGAATAGTTCTCACAGAACAGGTTGAAAATCGAACACACATGCCCAATGAGAACGGTCTGTTTAAGCTGTATCTACTTTCAGCTATAAATAGTCTTGATTTGGTTAAGAGCACGTTAAGAGAATTCTGGAGTTGATTCTTGTGAATCCACTTCCAATTGCTTATCTGATCAACAGTTCATTAACAGGATTAGACATGCAGCGTGAAGTCAAGTGTGGAGGCTAAGTACATTTTCTCTTGGTGCTAAATGTTACAAAAATAGTGCACACCCTGTATCTCGGAGATTGTTGGAATGTGATTCCATCAAATATTTTCTTACAGATAGCTAAACTATGGAAGGGTGTGAAATATTGGGATAGAGGTTCTTAATTTTGTCAAGTTTAATCTTCTGAACATCTTCCAGTGTACACAAGCACACGTTACAAGAAGAACTCCATAACCTCATCAAAGCCAGGAGGCCGTCTGCGATACCCTGTCTGTAAGAATGCAAGCACGGTAAATCCACAAAAGAAACTTGCCTACTGATGTAGGCTTGTTTGAAGTCTGGTCTCATGCTGATGGCCTGTCTGTAGAGCTGGTCCGCTTCCTCTAGGCGGGAGTCATTTGCTCGAATCAGGTTAGCCAGGTTGATGTAGACGTTGAGGTGGTTGGGGGCCACACGAGTTGCATACTTCTTCCCTGGAATTATCTTCCAATGAGATTTCAAAAGGTCAGCCAAGGTTGTGTGCATTTATATTTACTCAAATTATAGCAACAACCTATTCCAATATACTCTAGCAATTCTAAACACTGCAACACGAAGTACAGACCCATGCGAAGTCAGGAGATTAGCATCTAGTGGGGGCAAATAATTATATGAAACACTGCCAATTTAAAGTGTGTTCCCACTCACAAAGAATACTTTTTTATTATATAAAATATGTATCTGATACAATGTAAATGTCATGTTTGGTACTGAAACCATTACAAAGGGTTAGGGTTGGAGATTTCTTGTCGTTGCACACACAGCAACAGGGATTTTTGCCCACTCCTCCACACAATACCAGTTCTTTCAGGTGTTGCCATCACTGTGAAGCACTGTTTCTGCGGATTTTATATTGTGTTTAGGTATGAAAACCACTTTTGTTACCCTAGCTGTGTGTTTGGGGTCATTGTCAGATTGAAAAACCAAACAAGTCTTCAGTTGTACTGAACAAAGGAGCTTGTTGCTTAAAATATTGGAAAACTCAGCCCCTTCTCTGCACTCCTGATGCATGATGTTTCCACCCTCATACTTCACGGTTAGGATGCTCTTGAGATTGTACTCATGCTCTTCTTTCTTCAAATATTCTTCTAAATAATGAGATTTGCGTTTAACAGATCAAAACATTATGAACAACAATAGACTGATAATAGAATATAAATTGTTAAGTGAACATTGAAATTAAGTGTTTTACCTATAGTTTAAGTGACTTGTTCAATGTACAAGTTAAAACAAATCAACATCAAATGAGAAACACAAATTAATAATTACATTAGACATTAAACATTAATAATTAGACCAAAATTATAATGTTTCAATTTGCTTTTGTAAAATAAATATGCACAAGTGAGATAAATAAACAAGCAGAGAGCACACGCTAAAACTGAGGTAAAAAGATTAAATCTAAGGAAAGACAGTCGGAGTAAACTAGTTGTCTTGATGTTGGCTTGAACTACTGCAAAATAAACGTTGTCATCATCACAAAAACGCACATCTCCATGATTTTCATAAGCCGAGATAGACATATGACAAATTGGTTGCTATGGTAAACAGTTTGGTTGCTAGGGAGGGGTCATGGACATAATATGATGCTCCTAATGGCAATTTGAAAAAAAAAAACAACAAAAACAAAGCAAGCCCCATTGTCTCTTTAATTTCACAAGCTGAGATAGAGGCATGTCAAATTGGTTGCTAAGGTAAACCAACCTGGTTGCTATGAAGAGCTCACTGACGCAACATTCTTTTTTTATATTATGTTATATAAACCGACTCCTATGTCTGAATTATTTTCTTTCCCATTTATGCTGAAAGTCAATTGTGACTTTCGATCCCTCCTCAGCCTGGGATTCAAATACTTTTGCACAATGCTTTGAATTTTCTTGCACAAATTTTCCCAGAATTCCATTAGCAGTATCAGTCAGTTTGTACGGTCTAGGAGGAGATACAGTTTAGTTTTTGGCTCAGAAGCAATGAAAAAAAGAATGCGTAGTAATAATAATAATAATAATAATAATAATAATGTTTAAACACAATGACAATATGTTTGCTTTGACACGCCACCGTAATTAACAGAAAATATTAAGAGCTCAGTAAAAGAATCCAGAGGTATGAACAGATCTCGTTAGATTTGGGGGCTGCTTGGTGTTAGATATCTATTCGTTGCGTTCAGTGTGAAAGTGTGAAAATATGCAGAATTTCTTGCCCATTTAAAAAAAATATATATTGCATGCATCATCAGGCTCATCTTGACTGCACTAAACCTCATAGCATGTGAATTTCTGGATTTTTTTAAAACGCTCTCTCTCGTCTACAAAGAAATGAGCGATATCTTCTTTGCGAGTGGAAGACCTAAAAAAATCTGCAGCGTATCAAACACATATTTGCTCCGTATGCTTTTGCTCTGTGGTATTCAAACCTGTTTTCCAGCGTTTCACTTCAACACGTTTGAAACACACTGGTTTCTAGCTTCTTGTAGAAATGGTCAGTTGGAAGAAGTTGGGAGACTATATCCTCTGTGTAATTATATCACTTCTGACAAAGTCCATATTTGTTTTTATGGAAATTAACTGTAACAACTCTTAAAATACATTTATTCTGAGGAATTAATTTTGATGGCACACACTTTTATACATTTCCACCAATTTTAAGAGAATGTCCAAAAAACTGGGTTTTTTTTTACTGCATCCAATACTTTTTTGGGCTAAAGTTTGCCATGCTGCTTTACATTTCTTTCTTTCTTTTTTTTTGGGATTTAGCGAGTCTGACACTTGATTTGCTGGTTCAGCTGTTTTCTATTAGAGTTGTAGGTTTGGACTTTAGATACTTCATAGATCTGAACCATGATTTCCTACATGGTAATCAGCTACAAATTAAATTAAAGGGCAGACTCTAAGAGAGCAAATCTGATTGGATAAAAAAAAATGTATGTAGTGAACATATGAGTCTAATGTTCACTCTTTCCCTCAGAACGTGACTTTTTAAAAAGCTGTACATTACCTTTTGAGAAGTTACATTTTTTTATAATTACAAATTAATTGAGTGGAGATCTTCATATTTTAGTAAAAACAAAAGAGGTTATTAATAAAATTTAAGAAATCATATCCTAGTTTTGACAGTTAGCATCAATAGCTGTGTTTCTATTGGGGCGGATTAATTCAACGGACTGATTTCATTGCACAGTCTGTCATCAAAGTGGTTCGGGATAATCATCTTCCAGAACTCTCTTGACTGGCTGTGTTCCCAAAGAGCAGTTTCCTGTCTCCAAAAGGAAGATGACTCAACTGTGCATATTGTGTTTCGAAGTTATTATATACAATAAAAGGCGTTGTAACACATCCATTTTTCTTTGGATATTTGGTGCCCTTTTGTCAGATTTTGTTCTCTTGGACTTGTAATATGGAAACAATGCTTTATTCGCAAATATTGTATGCAATATTCGAACTTTGTGCATAAATTTAATTTGAGGAAACATGGCTAATGATAGTAGTTAGCCTAGCTTTAGTTTCCAGAGAAACTGCTGTAATCACTTTGAGTTTTTTTAAGCACTTGTAAATTTACAGATGCATTTTTGACATTAAATCTTTAAGTCTATGTAGCTTTCTTTTACAGAGAGGGAAAATTCGATAAAAAAATTCCTCCTTGGCAAGTTCCCTCGGTAATCAGACAGATGATTTCCATTTTATTTGCATATGAGAAAAAGCAGTCATTTTTTTGGATATGGTATATCCCATAACCCCCCCACCCCACTAACGATGTGGTCATTGTCTATTGCAATGTTTACATTGGACGTTTTTTATGCCAAAATTACTTGACATCAAAGGTTCAATGCACCTGATGACAAACGCTTGACTTTTTTCGGGGGTGTGGGAGAATCTTTGGATTTACCATTTTTTTTACTATACGTTTTGCTTGAAGGAATTTGAATTAATAGCATGATCAAAATCCATGGTAGCTCTTCATTCCGTTGTTCCTATTTCTTGCTAGTTACTCAAGTTGAACGAGTACATTTATAGTATAGAACCACAATTCTGGATAAAATGAGAATCATCCATTTTCTTTTTGAGATAACAATTAATTGTGCAGTTGTAATTTATAGAATGCATGACTGATTGGGCCAAGAAAAAAAAAATATAAAATCACGGGATTCAGCGTGACAGTGACACAAAACTAACAGAACCAATCTGGACACCCAATGGAAACGCAAGAGCGTTGGGTTCCTGCACCACAAACTAGAAAGGTGAAGAGGCTTTTTTAGTAATGATATTAATATATTTGCAACTGGATGGTTGCCACCCTGCGTCCATAAGATTCTTGTGTTTGATTCATTCGCCACACATTTGTGCAATGAATCTGTTATCGTTGCTTTTTTTTTTAAACATTACATTTGGCGGCACAGTTTTTACCTCTGCTGATGTTAGTTCTGAGAGAAAGCTTGGCAATACTCCAATATAGAGGGTTTTTTTCAGATGTGCCCCCCAGCCAATGTCTGTCTACTCAGTGTGGTTGGAGTTTCCTCGTGAGAACGAAACGTTTCCAGTGAAATTTCATAACCGCAACTGCACTTTACAGCAGATTGATTGTGGCCATGTTTGCAAATAAAGTTCAAATAAAAGCAAAAATTAAATATAAACAGGGATGGAGTCTGGGGTTACATTTAAATGATTCATTTTCATTTGACTCGTTTAATTTTGGTCTATTAAGGATTCAACATAGAAGCATAATAGAAAGAAAAATGGATCGTTTGATAAATAGATCATATTATGTTTTAGCACTTTGACTGCAATCATTTATATATAGAAATATCAATGTAATTTGTTTTTAATATAATTTCATAAAACTCAATGGAGTCAAAAAAGCAAAAGTAAATTCTAATCAAATATCTGAATCAATACCCAGCCTTAATATGTTCCCTTACATTCATGAAAAACAAGAGACAGGATTCATGAATATTGTACTTTAATATCTAAAAATCGCCCTGAAATGTAATTTACTCATTTATAAAGGAAGGCTTATATATTCTTTTTGTCCAAATTACATAATGTGAATAAACTAAAAGTACAATTGTTTTGCTTTTTAAAAATGTATTTATATTTAGGATATTTAGAAATTTTAGATATAAGTTTTGCAGTTTTGAAAAAGGTTTAAACTCTAAATGTGGCTTTTATATTTTTTAAAGTTTACTTGTGTGCATACCCTGATTTATGTCGTTAGTTGCAGCCCTACACTGCAGATGTGTTGATTGGCCGCGTGATTTAAATTAAAAAGAGCGTTGTAGATTGGTCAAATGGATTTCAAGAAATATATATAAAATGTATATGAAACAACAACAATAGGGCCTTTGAATAGAGGTGAAGCTTTTTTGGCAACAAACTGGCGTTTTAGCTTTTTTATTTTGCACTTAATACAAGCATTTCTATTTAGGTGCACGTTGGTAATTTGAACAAGAAAAAACAAGGATTTCATACCTGTGGCATGAGGGATTTAGCAATTAAATATGCTTCCTCCGCCTCTCTGGATCTGTTTAGGTTCTTGTAGGTTCTCCCAACATTCATGTGGGCCCCAATGTCATCTTAGAAAAGGATACAATGTTTAGTAGGGCGTCGTAAATCAATAAAACAGCACTGACCAAACCTCAAAGACAAAGTAGATGGTGGAATGTGAATTATACGGCATGAGAGCAACAAATAATAAGCATTATAGGCAACTGACCAGTTTAATACACGTTTGGGACTAGAGATTGTCGGGAAAGACTGGAAAGAGGAAAAGCACCTCCTGTGAAAGCTTTCCCTTTTACAACCTTTTACAACCATGTGGCCTGTGTAACCTCACAGCGGAGAGCCAAGCATCAGAGTTCTGATGTGTAAAACTGATAATGCTACCAGCGCTTTCTTAGAAACATCTGACCGCACTCAAGAGCGTTTTGTTATGAGAAGGAGCTGATTTCCTCCCGCAGTAATGTGCTTACTGAGTTAATCAGAGAAAAACACATCTTGGGTGGTGGGCGGCTAATGTTGTGTTAGCTCTAACCAAACTTCAACAAATAAAGGCACTAATCTAATGACTTTGGCAGGCACGGCTTTCTTCCTCACAGGTAGCCAAAGAGACCGCAGAACAAACAGAAAACCAAAATCCACAACTTCTCACATCAAATCCTTATACCCACATATTCTCTAGACACCAAGGTGTGAAATTTGTTTTTCATGTCAATATTTACATGCAGTCCCGAGAACCTTTTCTTGTTAGCTTAAACACAATTTGAAATCAACCAAAAAGTCTCCAAACCTATAATAATATGATAGAATTTCCACATCTCCCTAAAACAACATATCCAACTCTGAAGTTTGTTTAAAATAAGCTCTGCCAATGTTTTAGAAAGAACCGCTGGAAATATTACAAACTGAACTTTTTAGTATTTTGTGTCTTTGGAAAAACACTGCGGTGCAAAATCCTTCCCAGATACAAACCGTCAATTATCATTAGTGCTTTGGCCAAAATGACTCCCTACAACCACCGAGCCTGAATCACTTTCGTAACGATGTTTTAAAGAATGATTCAGCAGGTCGAGATGCTTTTGATAATCTATGATCAAAGTGAATTCACTTGCAGCACATTGTTTTTCTCTACGTTCCCCCCTTATGACTCCAATTACAAAGCATAGAAAAGAAACAACAGTCTTATTTCTGAGAAAACGGACAATCGTAAAAAAGCAATACCCACTTGAAAAAAAAAGAATCACCTTAAATCTTGCACACAATGAAACGGCTTACTTTAAGTGAACATTGATAATTTTAAAATATAAAGCCCAGTTGAGTCAGTTACCTGGTTGCACTCTTGTAGCCTGGAGAAAGTATCTCAAAGCCCTCTCATAGCTGTTCTGATTCTCCAAAGCATGTCCAACGTTATTCCAGAGCTTGGCATTGTTCCTGTTCACCTGGAGGAATAGAATATATGGTAAACCTTTTTCAGGCACACCACCCATACAAATCCGATTTTCTAGACATCATTGTCTTCTTGTTAATGTCAGGAAGCGTCCTTTGATCCGAGGCAGCACGGTGGATTTATTCAAAGTAATAATCTCAAAATACAAGCATATAATATGTATGAGCATGTGGCCAGATGTGCATCTGCCTAATGTTTGCTCGGATGGGCTCATACTTTCAGCGCAGATGTGAAAAGTGTGTATTCAGACTCCCAGTCCCAGTTTCTGTTGAAGGTTTTCACAGCATGAGTTGTTAGCAGGACTCCCAAGAGCAACCAAGACATTTTCTTCAGGCTCCTGAATACCATAAAAATACAGCAGATTAGACTTAAAAGCAGTCACTCCACAGGAATATATGGAAAAAGGATGTTTACCCTCTTAGAGAGAGAAGTTTCAAGCCATGGGCTACCAAAACGCAAAACCCCATGCTGGGCACATACAGGACTCTTTCGGCTACAACAAAACCCACGGGGAAAAACAGGTTGGATGCTGGGATGAAGGGAAGTACAATCAGAGACAGTGCCTAGAACAAGAAGACAGACATTGCAGATTAAACAAACACTGTGTAAAAGTGTGGAAAAAAAAAACGTCAAGTTAATATTTGGTGATGCCACCAAGCCAGCTTTAATTATTATAGGATTATAGCCAGATGAACCAGTTATTTTAAACAGGGACTAATGATCAAAATTAATCCCAATACATAAATCAAAAGTAGGTTGTGAAAGAGCCCCTCGGTGGCGCTCATCCCAAATTTTTATAGCGACTTTGTACAAGAAACGGGAAAGAAATAGCGCACCACCTACGATCAGCCACTAACAGTATAAACTGCTCGACATCCTGGATTACTTTTATGTCGACATCTTCTCTGTTTTCCCATGTTGTGTAGAGTCTGTAAACGTTAATCTGTTTTGTCGTTAATGCCATCTTAAGGCAGGGAGTGTCATTGCATCGATAGTTCCTTGACGCAGACGAAGAGAAAATTTCAGAGAAAATTTGTCCAAATATCAATTTGGATCCGTGTGTAGAAACGCCTATGCCGGAGGTTTTATACTGGGTGAGGAACAGCCTAGCTCTCCCATACATTGAGGTTGAGAGACAGCTTCTTGTCATGGCAAGTATGCTTGAAAACACGGCATAAAAATAGCAGTAGGTGCTCTGGACTGTTGAGTTAAAATCTGAAATATTTGGCAGTTTGTTCAGAGAATGGTAGAATGGTGAGTGGACATTTGGGGCAGCGTTTAGTGGTGTCTTCATTTGACCGGCTTCAAATACAGCCGAAGTCATTGAGAACTATCTTCCGTGTACATAAAGTATGCCCTCCACAGAGCCCGGATCTCAACATCACGAGGGTGTCTAGGATTACGTGAAAAGACAGAAGAATGTGAGAAAGCTACATGTATAGAAGATTTGGGGCAGGTTCTGCAAGATTTTTTTGAAACAACCAGACGAGTTGTAATACTATCAAAGCAGTGGGGTAAAATAATACCTTCAGGAGACAATTGTCAAAAATTATTTATTCAACTTCCCTTAATCTTCAGTAATTACACAGTAAGTTATACAGAATGCCTAAGAGAAATCTAAATAATAACGACGTTACAGGGATAAAAAGCAGAAAATAATTTCCATTCTTTGTGGTCGCTCAAATCGGAGCTTTCTGACTTCAAAACGGATGCTGGTGCACTGTTGAAACAAGTCTTCTGAAGTTTAGAGGCCTTGACGTCAGAACCTTTGCTGCCAGCGATCATTTCTATTTCAATGTCAGTAAATGGAATGTTAACAGAGGCCAGTGATGTTTAGGTTGGAGCCAGGTTGTACCAACGTACAAAAACTGGAACTGGCAGCATTGGCCCATGGGAGGAAAAAGTAGATCTTTTCCATTGAAACTTAATAATGGGCAGTGGAACATGTCAGATCCCACACACGTGCCTCTGGCATGTCAAAACAGAAAATGACACTTGAAAGGGTCTGAGAAATTTCAATTACTCGATTCACAAAACTCAATAATATATAGATTATTGAGTTTTTACTCTGATGTATAGAGCGTCTGCACCTGCTATTTGATGCATGCTTTTCAAGTTATTAAACAGCCAATTTCATTGGGCGGGTGAATTATTTTATTGAATTCCATCAACAGAGTTTGTTTTACCTTTTGGTACAGTTCATTCGAAGAATGCAGAAATAACACACAAGCGTGCTTCAAAAACAGACATTCCAAGACCTGCTTGAGGAGGTGGTCTCGGTACACTTCCTTGTGAACATGTGCCAAAAACAAACAGACTAAATACCAAAAACTACTCATTTTGAACTAAAACTGCAGTCAGAGCTTGCTGCACATGGCATTATGGAGTATTATTTATTTTCTTTTAGAAGCTGCATGGCTTTTGGGAGCTTTTACAAAAATGACTGTTGAGCCATTTGCCAAAACAAATTTGCATTTTTGAGTTTATGAAATTTTTTTAAGCATTTTTGTAAAATATATGTAAAAATCAGATTTGCCACCAAAAAATCATTCCATTTGATTAAATTTTGCCACAGCTTTTTCTCTGTTTTGTCTCAAAATCACCCTAAAGTGGCTGAAAACACCCCCAACAACACTTAAGGGTTAATGTTGGTGGATCATTTTTGCTCAAAAGCCAAAAAACTGTTGGCAGCCAGCCAAAAAAAAAACAAAAACAAAAACAGATTGTGGAAATTGAAGCTAAAAAATTCACAAAAAGTAAACATTAGTAAATGATCGAGATGGATGTGCCTTTAGAATGAATGAGGGAGATGGATCCATCTCTTCGGAACAATACATCTTGAATGTTGTAGAAAAGTAGCTTTTCAGATGGCATCACATGTTAAGTGGAATGAGGCTGATTTCTCCGCCTGTTTGTTTAAAGGCCATCGAGCTTTCAAACTCAATTAGAATGACTGACCATTAAACAATCAAATGGCCTCCTCCCCCACCCCTCTCTCTCTTTGAAATCTAATGTGCGGAAGTAGAAACTAGTTTTTTTGGCATCTAATCAGGGATTTCAATGGCTACTCTGAGTGGGCACAAGAAATTCCATCCTCGATTTAAATGTTCTCATTGTTTGGTTCAGACAAGCTTGTGCAGGTATGAATGCTAATCGCTCTGATTTCATGAAGCTTTGTCTGAAACCAGGACCTTGAGTTTGATTAATCTGCAACTAAACCCAATTATACACGCTTGACCAGGAAGAGAAATGCAAGTCCGTGCTTCATAATTCCAAGTGTTCCAGATCTCTGGAGCGCTGGAAATGTTCAAACAGATGTGACTGATTCCACAAAAATGAGAACATGCCATTGCAGTGCTCCTCAAACATTGTCTTTCTGAAAACCACAAGCAAACAAGCCGGGCTTGCACAATGCATGCCAGGCCACAAGATGTAGGATTGGGATTATGGGTTTTATTTTGAAAAGCACCTTATGACAAGGTGATTGATTGGGATTTTTTTCAAGCGCAGAACCCTTGGACACATTGTTTTGAAGAACAAACTCAAAACAAAATCTAATCTTGGCTTTTTATTTTGAATCTGAAAAGTTGCTCAAATTTACCAACTCGAAAACAGGAGCATTCATCTTGAAAGGGAATCGCAGAAATGATTTTTATATTAAATAACCAAATAGTCAGGTGTGGATTTAATGGAGCTTTAAGCAGCAGCAGCAGCAACGTCGTATTTGTTTAATTTGCATGATTTTTAAATCACTTTGTTGGTTTGGAATGTGTTTCTTGTGTTTTTGCATTCAAAAACAATATCCTCATGCAACCTGTTCCGTCTCCAAGCCATCGCAAAATGTTAATGCCCAACTCTAAATGATTTGTGGTCCCTCAGAGCGAGGAAGTTCACCAAACTCTGTTGACAGCGCAAAGAATTCATGCCGTTATTACACAACAAGCTCATCGAGAGCTGAACTCCCAAGATGAAGGGATGTCAACTATGACACCGTGAACTCTGGAATCAAGTCAGCGGATGAACATACGTCGAGTTCAGTGCTGCCGTGCCAGACAATAAACCGATAACATCTTTTATGATAAATAGTAAAACTCGGCGCTTTTGGCTATAAATTGAGAAGAAAATGTTGTGTGTGTGTGTGAGTGACTAAACATTTAAAAACATGAAATACACATAGCTACAAAAGTTCAATGAGTGGAAATCTTTGCGTTCCGACAGATGACATGAATCATTCACGGACAGTCGAGACAGGAGCTGTAAAAAAAGCCCTGAACTCACTGCGCTGTGAATAAGCGTGAATTATCTTTTGCTTGAAGTAGAGGGAAAACGCTTCGCCCATAACGGTCCGCAATTGGGAAGTAATTACCATCTGTTTGTACTTCTTTCACTTTTTGATTGAGACATTAGTAAAGAGCACTTTCTTTGAATAGTTGTATGGTATTTGAGGATCATATAAACACAAAATAACATCCTAAATGAACAATTCAAACTTAAAAACACCAAAAAACTTAAACTTCATAAAGTGAAGTACATTTTGGATGTGAAAACGTATTTTGTTCATCAAAACAGAATGCGGTGAATATAGCAGAAATGTTATGTGTGTAATAAAAGCCGAAACTCTTGAAAGACATACTACTAGATGGAGGTAAAGATAATTTTCAAGAAGGCCTTGCAGGACACAACATTAAGCCTTTTCATCCTCGCAAACCGTAAATGAGGCGCTGTTCATCGCTGGGCTTATCCACAGAGAGAAAAGTGACTCGTAGCCCAAATGAGTCGAAATGCAACGAATCAATTCTTTGTGATCGGAAACGATGCTTGTACTGTAAACATTTAATACCATGTGGACTTTACAAATGAAAAATAATATGAATTAATAGAATTTAGTTGTAGTTAACAGATATACTCAATAATTGTGTTTATCTCAAAATGGATAATCGTATATTTCATATTGTGTCTGCAAATAAGAAATTAATTAAAAATGTCAGTTGTGGTGCTCCATGGAGGCAATTTGGGAGCTAAAGTTTTGTGGGGGTTTAATTCAAGTTTAATTCAATGAGCTCCAGTATTTCCAGTTTCTTTCAGTAGCGTTGTCAAGATGAAGCGTCCACCAAATGAATATAAACCAGGCGCAAATATTCACGCACAGAAATTAGAAAAAAAATTAATTGCAAATGCAAAAGTTGATTAGAATGCAGATCAAAACGTTTGTTGCAAAAAAAAAAAAAAAAGTTCAAATATTTAGTCAATCTACATTTTTACCCGATATTTTTTTTTTTTGCAAACTTCCATGTTTGTCCCTATTTCTCTTAGTGCTTGCAAAAGTTTGGTCAAGGGGCATTGATTTTCGACAAGCTCATGTCCCCTTAACAGAGACAAACGGTGTCGGGTGTTAATACTGAAAGTGCAGGACCACGGGATATTCTGATTATTACATGCTTAAGTCAAAAATGACTGGACCAGACCTGACATTTACATGGTCCTGATATCAAAACAGGTTTGAGAACTCCTGCCCCGAAAGGCACCCCTAGCAATAAAATCATGTTTAATCTAGGAACAGTGAAAAGTACCTTTTATATATTTATAATATTTTTAAAAACATTATGATTCGAGACAATGCTAGCATTAGCAAGCTAGTCATTTTCAAGACTAGCACATGAATATCGGCTTTTCATCACTCACTCTGATGCTCCTGGCGACCATCATGTTCACATTTTCTTTAGGAGCTACACTAATAAAAGTAATTTGGCAGATAAAAAAATAAAACCACTTTAAGCATATCATATTAGCACTAAATGATTTTGTTGACATTGCTGTGCTGGAGGAGGTTTCTGGGAAACCAGTTAAAGCGTGTTGCTTTTGTATGTGGAACAAAAACAAATCTGACAGACTGAAAATACAGACTAAGCTAATTTCTGTTTGTTATAAACTTGTTATATCAAATCCTTCCACAAGCCCCGCCCACACACTTACCATCGTGACTATCTTGGAAGAGGTATGGCTGTAGCAAAGGCTGTGATATCCCAAAAAGCTCAATAAGACGTAAAAAGCCAATGTGGCAAGGTTCCGTGGGTCCAGCAGGGATTCCACGAGGGGGATCGTGCCCATAGTCCAATCACAACACAGCTCAGATGGGTTGAGCAAGAGCCAGCCGTTTACGGGCAGGAGGTAGTTGAAGGTCATCTGTCTGGTGGGGGTGGCGCTGACAGCAGCTGGATTATCGAATCTGATAAAAGATGGAAATGAATTTAGAAATGTCGTATCTCTTGGAAGAGGTTTGACTGATAATTGATTTGCTGATGACTTTTTCCTCAAACTCTTACTGATTCAGCTTTAATTCTCCACAAATTTTATTAAAAGTTATGTAAATAGATCTGTGGTAATCGCACACGCATTTACAATTATTGCATGTATTTTTTTAGGACCTACCGCACCTACTCAAGGCTCATACTGATTAATATGAATTATTGATCAGAAAATGTTTGGATAGCATCCAAAGTTATTTCTCAGCCAATTGAAATGCTTGCTTTAGCTTTAACCAATCCGTGTTAAACATGCATCAACACTTGATAGCTGCGCTCCCACTATTGTGCCTGGTTCCACTATGTTTCCACAGCCTTGAAGAGCCAGGGCTTTCACAGCTCGTTTCCAGTGGCTAGTGGATCACCAACTAGTGACTGTTCCCACATTGCTTACTTAGGCATGTTTATGTAGGCACGGACAACCCACGGAACAATGTTGACGAGACTTGTGTCCTGTTCAATGTCACGGGTGAAAATACAGTTTAAACATATGGAAAATTCCTGATAAATCTTTAAAATGTTCACTGCATCATTCTTTTGCTGCCTGGGTTTTGTGGCTTTCGTTGCTTTTTGTGTCGAGTTTAAATAAAATGTATTATTATTATAGTTGTTATTTCCTAACATCGTCGCTGGGGCACTTTTACTGTTGTCTCTGGAAATAACGGTGAATCAAGTTTGACCTGAAATCCACATCAATATAGAAAATTGTATCAAAAATTTTAGGCAGAAATATAAAAATGGGTCAGGCCTGTCATGGATAACATCCTGTTTATTTCAGACATTTGTCATTTTTGTGAATCGTTTAGCAGCAGGGAAAAATACTAGTTTTCCATCACTCACTGTTTCAAATTTGCCTTCACTTTAAGGAGGTGAACCGCTCAAGACAAGATGCTCTCCCGATTCATTTTCTGTTTGGTTATTTTACATTTGCTTTAGATCACAGTTAATGCAACGTGGCACATGGGTTCATGTTTAAAAGTCTCTTCAAGGGGGGTCTGGCATCCAGCATGGCCTATCATCTGCTTTGTGTGCAAGTGAGTAATGCGCTTCAGTGGTCCGCCTGGGCACATGCGTGAGAACCAGTTTCTCTGCCAGCAGCGGTTGAACTCCACCAGCTGTATGAATGTGTTGGAAATAAGAAGTACCTCTATAGACGAAAAGCTCATATACAAAAGAGAATTGATTTCTCACTCTCCCACTCAGTAAATGAACTCAGATGATCAAATCATTTTCATAGTCACAGGTGTATGAAATTAAGTGCAGGGGTATGTAGACTGCATTTGTGAAACTGCCATCAAGCGTATCTGATTGCGGCCTGCAGTAAAAGGGATCAAACTGCCCACGGCCAATCCACGCAGGACCCTTCTAAATTATTGGTCAAGTTACCCTTCAATATTATTGGTCAATTGAATCCTCAAGATTATTGGCAAAGTGAGTAATATTGGTCAAGTCACTCTTGAAGATTTTTGGTGAAGAGACTTTCGGGTGAGGACAATGCCGACCTTTACTACCTTACCTTGATAGATGGAATGTCAATATCATTGTAATTATTAAGCACTACAGCTACTTAACCTCTTAAGCCCGAGAGTCCCAGATACCGGGGACTTGCCCCCTTGTGCGTTACATTTTCGCTCATAGTTCACTAACCCTGAGAATAACCCACACATATTAAATACTGTTGTGTTCAGCGGAAACTCGTCTAAAAACGAATCTAATTCAATTTCATATTCGTGAACCACAGCTCGAACGCCATGCAAATAAACAACAACATGTCCGGAGTATAATTCATGACCACGTTTTTGTTTATGTGCGATATGTATCCACAATATAAACGGAAACACCAAAACCATGGCATCAAATGAAAGCTAACAACCAGCTGAATCCAGTGATATGCAACTCATTTACATTGCATGAAGTTTTTCAGAGCAGGGAGCAAAAGTTCTCTGAAAAAAGCGCCAGCAAAAACAAAGCAAGCAAGTCGTTTTTTCAACAAAAGTTATTTCCATAGCGATAAAAGTCCGTTTGTTGTTATATCCGGTCGATAACTTTGCGAAAACTCCATTTTGGGTCTCTCCCTATCTCTTTTCTCACACTCCCCGTGCGTAAAAGCAGTCCTCTCCACGCTTCGTGTCCTGTGATTCATCGGGGATCCTGTCCGTCTCAAAAGGGGGGATATCATTCGATTCTACAGATTCAAAGCTTTCCAATGAGGTATAGAGCTCCCGGATTGGACAGACGGTCGAGGAGTGGGCACACGGGGAAGTTACAAGGTTGGAAGCAGTATAAATAGGAGCTTACGCATAGCACACAGAGACAACGTAAATGAGCTTCCACCCCCCTTTTACAGCGTTTCTTTAGGAGTCTTTTTGCTGAAATCATGTCCCGTTAGCAAGAAAAGAAGACTATGAACGTAGCTGAAGCTTTGGACAAGATTTTTTCCATATTTCAATTATTGTGCCAAACTGTGCCAACATGGATTACGCCTGAACTTTGTTCAATCAAAACCTGTACAGAATATTAGTTTCTTGTAGTATGAACACCAAACTTGCTACAGATGTCCTTGACATGTAGTGGTTACAATTGATTGTGTTTATTTGCTTCGTTATAAGTAAAATAAGGAGATATTGGAGGAAACATGTGTTTTTTTTTTTTAGGCGGAGTTCATTTTTTGGCCATTCCAACATCAATTACTCTTACCCAGTGTTCTTGACTGTCAAATTAACTCATCCACACCACTCCCAAAGAACCTATCTTCATTTTGATACCAAGATTTGCAGTTTAGGCCTTGCAAAAGCTGAGAAATGCCTTAAAAAGTGAAGGTATAGGATTTTCGGAAAATAGGCCTCAGGGCTTAAGAGGTTAAACATACTCCTAAAATAGCTGTGTTTTAGGTGTTGGGTTATGGTTTCTGTCGTCTTGTGGTTTAGCAGCGACTACAGCGATTGGGTTGGGGTTCACAAAGCGTAAAGACATGTCTGATGAAAACCCACTCTTAAACCTTGAGGAAAGCTACAAACAGAGAGTCAATATTCTATTAAAGCCTAAGAATCGGAAGTAACTTATATAAGGGTATATGCCTCGTGACAGACATGAAAACTGTGGCTTTTGGCTGTAGGTAGAATCTTTTATATTGAAATAAGAATTAAATTCAGCGATTTTCCATTTTTGTCAGTTTTTTTTTGTATATTTTTCAAATATACTTTTATATGCATCATCAAAGGGTGACTTTTACATTTTATTTTTCTTTCAGCCAAAGAAATATTGTAGCTTTAAATAATCGCTTTCCTTGTGTCTCCATTTATTGAATCTAGGCATCCACATTATCAACTAGAGTGCAAAAAAGACCAATGTCCAGTGTACATTTTTACTTTATTTGAACATGTGTTGATTTTGTATTCCGGTTCCACCGAACCAGTGGGGTTCATTGGGATCCTAAATTGCCAATAGTAAAAAGTATGAGCATATGTGATAACTGTGTGTGGCCCAGCAATAAACCATGATCGTGTACTGGTTTGTGCTTCCATGCTTTTCTCACAATGAAATCTCGGATGTGGTCCAGCTGACCCACAAGACTGTAATTAAGAGTAAACTGATCCAGTTCATGAATGAATGAATATTAATGCTGCATTCTAAGTCTGGAGACCAAATGTTTGTTTGACTACATGGTTTCCCCGTTTTTCACTTGCACACTGCATTAAGGGTTTTAGAGCTGTGCTTCAAGGAAACTGGCCCATCAGTCGAAACCCAGCATGATTCTGGCCTTACTGCTTGGAGTTTCAAATCTGTTGGACCATTGAAAGACCTGGCTTACAGTGGTCCAAGAATGTGCAAGTAGCTCTTGTGCAATGAACACACTTTGTTCCCCTCCTATGTCTTTAGGCTGGGTTTGCTTCTTCTCATTCAGGCTATATAGTGTTCCTCTGATCTGGTGTTCTCTGCACGTCGCCTCCCCCCATAAAAAAAAAAAAATTCAGATTGAGTGCGCGGTGCCATTCGTAGACGTGTTAGAGTTCTTCCGATAGATGAGGTTAGCAGAGACAGAAACAGCTGTGCAGATGGCATCAGTTTGTGGGTAGCGTTGTTTTTCTGCTTTTTAAGGGGATTTATGAATTTTTATTTTGCCTTTTTGTCATAAAACATGCAAACTGTTCATTCCGAATGTTTCATCTTTAAAAGTAGTAAAAAAAAAAAAAAAAAAATACTCTCACAAAGGCTCCAGAATTCTTTCTTAGAAATCCTTCTTAGGATTAAGCTATTGTTGAGGAGTTATGCTGCGAGTGGTATGTTTGTATTGCTGTGAAAATCTAATACATCTTTTCAAACGAGTCTTTGGTGGCACCTTTCGCAATTACAACCAATGGATTTCCACATTGTTTAATGACCGTCCACATTTTTCCTCATACCATAAATCATATGTATTGTTAATCTACACAAAGTGATGGTGTTTACGCCAGTGAAGTCTGGGACAGAAATTATACACATTTCAGCTCAGAGCAGTTAAACTCCAGCTCCATCTCTCTCATTATTCGGATTATTACTTAAAACATTTTTAAAATTTGACATCGACAGACGTCAAATATATATTCATACTTAATATATGCGTCACAACTAATTACATAACTATAGGAGTGTAACGATAAACTCTGCATACAAGATATTACCACAATGTTATGTCCATGATATATCATAATCTTTTAGAAACACTATTTTTAACCAATTACTTATAGAACCAAATGTTGATAAATTAAATTTAATAAAAAGTGAAAGACTAGTGTCTGGTTTTAATTGAATTAGAGCATTTAATATCCTCTATCCACTAGGGGGCAGCACTAAAGTGTGCATTAATTCATCTGTTTTAATCTAAGGGAGTTGTGAGATCTAAAGTTTTTCATTTTAAATGTGATTTCGAGGGTAATTATCTCCTGGTAAATATTAAATTAAACCAAAAGGTAAAGAAGTTGCAGAAGTAACTAGAAGCACCATGATTCAAAGAAGCAAATGCAGATCAGCTCCTAGACAATATATCTCAGTAACTCCACAGTGACAATTTTGTATTGCGATATATTGTGCCACGATATATTGTTACAACCCTACAGTATTATGAAAGATGAGTAGCAGCAGCAGCGCCTCCATCAGTAAATGCTAATTTTGTCTGCGTTTAAGTCACAATGCAATAATGTAATAAAAAAAAACAATACAAATAAAAAAAAAATCTCTCACAGCTTGGAGACCCTTTTAGAGCCCACTTGATCAAATTGTTGCTCAGTTTGGTAATGGAAGTAATGGTTTTCCACAGATGTTACAGTGTGGTAATTATACAACCGTTTCTTTGCATCGAAATGTCTGATTTGATAGTTCCAGCGACTGCACAAATGTGTCAATTGGAGTTAGGACATAATAAAAAAATAGATATGGGTCTGCTTCCTCCATGGTTCCGTTACCAGGAGGTGTGTGCATACATTCATTATAGTTTACAATCGTAAAAGAGTCTATGACGGGCAGTGTTTCCCAAAGGATTAGAACAAAACATTACTAGAAATATCATGATCAACTCTGACAATGTTTTTATGGGTTGTAATAGAAAGAGTGCACTAAAAAGCGTACCATTTCATATATTAAACATGTTTCCTTCACATGTGCTCATATTATTTCAATAAATTAGCTTTTCAGTAACATAAAGTAACTAAACATTTAGTCATAGAATGGAACTGTGGTTTCTGAGAGAACCCCAAGCTTAGATTTAACACTGAACATAGTTTTTTCTGCTTTTCTGACGAAATATTGATATATCACATGAGCTTCAGAAGCTTTAAGTCTCCTCTAATGTGGAACGAATACAAAAAAAAGTTCTTTATGAAACCATTTTGTCTATTACAGCTTTTGAGCAGAGATTTAGAAAGTATGAATTATGAGTAATGAGGTGTTAACTTAAGTTCAATAAATGTTTCAGGAATCTTCAAAAGAATAATGTGGAATGAAAATAGATGAAGGGTCTACTTACAAGCAATATTCAACTGTTTTAATCCTTTTTTGAAGAATGAGCTTATGCCAAATGATGTGACAAAAATGTGAAGTGAATAAAATTAAAAGACTTTCATCGTGAACCATTTGAAAATCATTGAAAAATAAACTGATGAAAATAGTGTAATGTAACTTGTAATATACAGGATTAATATTCAGTCAAACTCTATGAGAAATAAGGTGACGTGATGCTTTACTGAGAACATTAAAGTATTCGCTACAATAAGAACACAACCTTTAAAGGAACTGATTCAATGACTGCAGAATGAGGTCATGGGAAATAGAAATGGTTTGAGAAAGATAGAAAAGCAAGGGGCACTTAAGTTTAGATTACACATCAATAATGAGAATTAAATAATGATTTGTACTTGTTACTGAAATATTGTTACTATTCATTATTTTTAACTCACTGGAAGCAAGGTTTGAGGAGGTATAAAAAACATATAGCGTTATTAGCTTTAAAACTCTTAGAAAGCTAAACAGCTAACAGAGAACAAAGGGGAGAGGAGGTGGGGGGGGGGTTCTGAAAGAGTGAAGCAGATCTTTCAAGGTTTACAAAAGAAGAGTGAGAGCAGCATCTTCAACACCCTGATATAGAGCGTAGCTGTGATGTCACTTCCTGTTTTATCTCCGAACAATAGGATTCAAAATATTTTTATTACAGTACTGGATTCATGAAGGGCATCTAACATGGCAGAAGATTTCGTCCAGAGATAAAATAGATAAATAAATAAAAGTGTAAATTGTGGCTTTTCATTGCACTACTTTCCCCATTTACAGCCCCCCAGTATCAACACAACCAACATTCGACTAGCCACACTACATTTTATCATCTAAAAATATATTTTAGCTCACAAATATAAATGTATAATCACTAAAACCTGTACACAAGTTTAAATAACTTAATTGTTATTTTAACTTTACCCTTAAGAGGCTATTCTGCATTTTTCTGCAACAGTCATTTTTTTAGCACTACCACAGATTCTTTTTTTTTTTCATTATATTACACATACATAGTTCCAGCAAATTCTTGAAATTGCTTGAAATTCTTTTCACCACTAGATGGCACCGATTTGGGATATGTAAAAAGAAAGACATTCTCACATTTTAATTTGAATTACCTTGCAAATTATGTGTCCTAACTCTTGTAATGTTTGTGTAAAACCAAAAATATCAAAGCTAATAACCTTTTTGAAACCTAAACTTTATATTTAAAATCAAAATGAAACAGTAGGTGAATCATTCCTACTAAATTCCAAACAGCCGATGTGATTGGCATACGCACCGGTGCGTGCAGGGACCCCTAGGGTTAACACCCTAGTTAAGATCCAGTTTTTTTTTACATTCTAACCAAAGATATGTGCTTTCGCTACCATCTTCAAATGTATTGGAATGATAAAATAAATATCTGTTCACTGATCTCTGCTTTTATTGCTATTTCCATATGATTTCACTTAAATAAAACTATCAGTATAGATTAATTTAAATGAAACACCATACGTATAATCTCCAAAAAGAACTTAAATTTTGTACCAGTACACATTCTCCATGCACAAAGAATAAGAACAAAATGTGATTAAAAGTCTCTGAGCCGTCACAGTTAACAGTTGCTAGGCTAACAGTCTTTCAAGCTTGAGGCTAATATTTTCCAAACGGAAAAATATTTCCTGTTTGAAATGGACACAAACCGTAGTTTATCACTTGGCTTTTTCCCCGAGGGGTGTGCTTTGGGAGAGAGGTTTGAAGGGTGGGAGAGCCAACTGCAAGTTTTAAAAACCCAATAAAAGCCTTTGCACAACTCTGTCATAAATCCAATCTCTCGGAAGAAGAATGTTTTTGTTTTGACTTGGACATTCCAACATTATCACAATCTTCTTAAATACAACACAGGGACAAAATATAGATCGAAAGTATGTTAATCCAGTGTATTATGTCTCTAGAGAGGCATGCAAGAACACTAATTCAGACAGTCGGAGACAGCCGTTGGATTAAGTCTGGGGATTAGTGATCACTTCCGTGACAAATCCTTGAGGATTGTTCCTTCTGATTCCAATCAACTTCCCAGGGGCTGCCGATAAGAGGACAGGAGTGTATATCTAGACAGTTTATACAGGTCTCTGGGATTCAGGAGTCTTTTATTTCTTAATGACTGCGATATAGAGTCGGTACGTGTCTGGATAGTAGAGTATGGAAAGCAGTGGTGATGCGGTACACAGCCAAGGAACACCAAATAGTTGTGGCTCAGGAGTTGGGCTGAAACTCAACTTGGCAATTTTTTTTTGGGACCATCTGCCAAGCAGTTTTTTGTTGTACATTCCTGGCAGCAAGAGTGAATATTGAATGTTTTCCCAATAACTCAATTTATGCGCATAGAGTACAGTGCTGGTCATTCCTACTGGTCTACAAACAAAACATAATTGTCCCAGAAAACTTTGTAGTACAGTATGTTGCTATTCTTGCTTGTGTGCAGCACACATTTATCTTGGAAGAAAAGAAAACTAATAAACTTTGCTTTAATTAGAGGCTCAATCTTAGCTTGAAGCAGTTAAGAGCATATCATGTGACTCGAGGTCAGCTGATGAATAAATTATGAAATTCCATTTTTAGATGTTGACATTTGTAGAAGCATCATGACTGTCCTAATCAAATTCATCATCCTCGCTTAAAACCGCTTCCCACAGTATGATTTCACAGACGTTGATATTAAATTCTCTTGATTCCAAAGACGGACATTTGGATTTAAGCTTTGTCTATTATTCTGCGCATCATTTCCCTTTCAATGTTAGTTTTACTTTTTTATCCTCTTCTCATGCAGCACGTTTATATGTTACGTTGTAATGAATAACCAACATCACTTGAATAATGTACTTGAATAAAAAAATAAATAGTTTATACTTTTCACTGGTTGTCTTCATAATTTTTTTTCTGATTAGAGCAAACTTTGAATGAATAGCTTCTTAGTCCAAAATATACCGTATATATGTTAGAGACCATTAGGGTAAATATGGTCTTTTTGCTGTTATAATTTGGATTTTATAAGTTTATTTATATCAAATTATAGAATGAATACATACATGAGTAAAGGTGGGCAAAATGCTCAAGGCTTCCTCCACGAACCCCAAAACTATAAATTCCCCTTAGGGCCTTATGGAGTGAATGTGGTGACTCCGCCTGGCCAACCTGGTAAAGTTTAAACCAGTTGAGAAGGAAACTGAAGTGTTGAAGTTTGGATTTAAGTGTCTAGTGGGCTAGTAGAGGGAGTGCCACTAGAGAAGAGTGGAGGAGTTGGGTTTCTCTGAATAGAGAGAGTGCCTCTAAGGAAGGAAGCAAATGTTGAGGTTATTTTTCCCCATAGGTGAAGTTGAAATCAGCTGAGAAGGACTGGATTTGGGAAAGTTTGGCTTACCATCAGTAAAAGGACTCCTTTGTTCCCACCCAGTAAAATTAGAACAATTTAATCAGGAAACTGGATTGTGCAAAGTGTTTTGTTTTCTCCCCTAAGAAAGTGTGTCACTGGGGAAGGAAACAAGAATATAAGATATTTTTTCACACCTGGTAAAGTTAACATGAGTTGAGAAGGACACTGGAGTGGGACAGTTTGGCCTCCCATCAGTAAAGGGAAAAATACTGAAGACTCAAGAGTAAGAGAAGTGGAGTAAGGGACAAGATGAAGTAGGTCTAGTTCCCCTACAACTGAGGAAAGCAGCAAGAGATGGGGATTTTTCAAACTGGTAAAGTTAAAATTAGTTGAGAAGGATACTGGAGCGGGAAAGTTTGGAGTTCCATTAGTAAATGGAGTACCACCAGAGTAGGACTCAAGAGTATGGCTATTTTACCCACATCTTGAAGTTAAAACCTGCAGCGAAGACTAGAGCTTGGGAGGTTTCGTTTCCACTGAAGATGGAGGTGGTGAAGTTCCCCTACAACTGAGGAAAGAAGCAAGAGACAAGCTTGAGAAGGATAACGGATCAGTACCAAGGGAGTGCACCTCCAGAATAAGACTCAAGAGTATGGGCATTTTACCCACACCTTAAACGTTAAAACCTGCTGAGGAGACTGGTGAAGGGGATGTTTTGTTTTCCAGATAGAGGAAGTAAGAAACTTTTAAAGTTAAAGTTAAAGCTAGTTGTGAATTAGATGAAGGGACACTGGACGAGGATGACTTGTGGCACTTGATGGGGGGGGGGGATTTCCCCACTGGTTCCCCACTCCCCGATGGGAAAGATACAAGAATATTGGTTATTTTTCCCCAACTGGCAAATTAAAAGGCAGTTTGAGTTGGGTTTGGTTTCGCTCCTTAGAGAGACTATTACTGAGGCGTTTTTCCCAACAGGATAGGTTAAAACCAGCAGAGAAAGGCACTGAAGTGGGGAAATGTTAGCTTTCCATTGGTAAAGGGACTACCACTGGAGAAGGACCCATCACTCTGGATCAATGGGGTCAGGGGAATCAATGGTTTCCCCAGTAGAGGGAGTACCACTGAGTAAGAAAGCCACGTTTGACACTGGAGTGGCGAAGTTCTGTTTTCTCCCAGTAGTAGGAGAATCACAGGTGACTTTTTTTCTTTTTTTTTTAACAATTAAAGGCGGGAACTTGATTGTGGAACTCTTGAAATCCCTGTTACGCAGTTAGACTTGAGTTCATAGCAATCTATTCACGAACATGCTAGAGCCCCTTGGGTGGCTGATCTAACTGTAAAACATGCAATGTAACTTCCTATTGTCTAGATTTAATTAGCGTTCTATTACAATGTACCATCTGTTTTTTTTATTCTAAGTTATGCCACACCCTGTATATCCAAATCCTGAGCAATTCAAATCACTTAGGTCTCACCTGGTGAACACTGGGAGTTGAGATTGAATGACCTGAACCCGTACAATAACCAGCAAGAGCGTACTGATGATTAGCACTATGAGCTTCAAGAGGGTCTGGAGGACAGCAGAGGGAAAACCATCCTTCCCCCTCAGGACCTGAAGCAGGGTGTCCATCAGCATAGGCAGAGTAAACTGTGTTGATAAAAGCGGAGGAGAAAATGGTGAGTTGCAGATAGTACCATGTATACATTGGTCTCAGTCTGCTGAACACTGTAACTTGAACCATTTAGTTTATTTTTACCAATAAATCAGTTTTTTTATTATTATTATTTTTCCACTTCCTGTTTTAAAAGGAAACACCGAATGCTATTGCAGCATAAACATAATTGTTTCTTCTAAGTCACAAAATGATCTAATGTCACTTGGTATTGTTCCAATGCATGAGACAAATCTGAGAAATACACAACCACAGAGTGCTTTGATCAATGTGTTAAAATGGCACAAACATACATTAGATGATTGATTTCATTTGCTCTGTGTTTTCATACGACTGTGAACTCAGGCTTAGATAAGAAATGTGGTGATCTCGTATAGAGATGAAATCTTGTGGTATATAAATAATCAGGTTGTCATAATGAAAGATTCCCATGAGACTTTTGCCTTGTTTTTGTGTGAGATCATATGCAGCGGTTTGATTGTGCTCCCACTGTTAACAATGATCACCAGAGATCATGTTTAACAAAATCAAGAAGCATCTGACTTCAGTCATCCCCCCCCCCCAAATAAAAAAATAAATACTTATTCACCTCACTTGTGGGGGTTATGATTCTGTACAAAAATAGACTCTGCAAAAGTATTTGAACCCTAGGTTCAAGAAGGGGTTAAATTGACTTAACTTATAATGGGCAATAGAAAAATTATTCGTAGAAAAATGTGGACTGACACTGACAGGTCCCTAGCAACCAAACTGATTACCCTAGCAACCAAGTTTTCTAAGCTTGATCTCAGCTTTGGTTTGTTTATATTGCATTGGTGCATATTGGCTTTTTCTTAAAATAATTTAAATATTACACATTTCTTATGTTTGTTGCTGAGAAAGTACTGGAAAAAATGAAACACGAAATGCAGTCAATGCCTCCCACTTGTCCACTACATCTTAATTTATCTCTAAGCAAATGAATCACTTTTCTGCAAAGTTTTGACAAAGATAAATGCTATGCTAGGTGTCACTACAATGAAACCTTTACATGCCAGTTTGGCTGTACTCCGGATACATTAGCTCAACATTACATTTAAGACATTATCGTTTAAACACAGCACTTGTAATGACTTAGGCCGATTAGAGTAATTACTTAAGCTACATGTATTTCAGCTAAACATCAAAGTCTAAGGGCTACTCGTGCATATGGGGTGAATTAGCCGCATAGCTGAGGCTGTGTGCGGGGTGAACAGACCAAAGATTTGTCTAAGGGAAAGAGCCACAGACCTCGAGTTCCTGTTAGAAACAACAGCTGCTTACATTCACCCAGTTGCTAGCGTACATAAGAGGATTATGCCACAGTCCATTATGTAAAAATATAATTGCCTTATGTAAAGTGAATGAAACACTATCAAAAGAGCAAAGACCTCAATGAACATTTGATTACTAACGGACTGAGAAAGTTGCGTTATCTTGGTATTCAGAATCAAATGCTAGACTGTAGTGTTACAGCTAGAAAAACTTGGCGAAAATGGAACCAGATACATTCCTCCAGTTTCTAACTTAAGTTAAAGAAACTTAAAAGTTAACAAAAGTCTTCGCTGTTTTACAGCTGCAAGAAATAAAAGATGTTATCTTGAAGATATCTGTCTTTTAGTAGATAGTCTAGTCGTGTAGTGAGATTTTTCTTAGCCAGAAGATAGTGGGTAGCAACATCAGATAAAGGATCGGTGTAAACTGGGTTATCACATGCAAGCTGTCTCAATGTTGACTTTTACTAAAGACAAACACAGACATACCCTCTGGGGGTTTAACCATATTTTTTATGCAGGTATAAAGGCACTCAAAGACATTTGTTGCTTGTGTTTCTGTGGCTTGGCAATTTTTTTAACGGCCAACCAAAGGTGTTTTTCCCCAGGGTCAATAATAAACACTTAGGTGTAGATAGCACAGACACTCCTAGGCACAAGGTGGTGCTATATTAAAGAATATACAGCAGAAGGAGATATTTGGCAATGTTAGATAGCTAGGTTTGAGTGTTGGCTTGAACTACAGCCATTTTGAACTTTTTTTACATTTTTATAAGCTGAGAGATTTGCTAAGGTAAACCGTGTGGTTGCTATGGAAGGGTCAGTGCTATAATATAATGTTCCTTGTGTCACATGAAGTAAACCAATCCCCATGTCGCTACTATTTTCTTAAGCTTAGATAGAGATTTGCTGAATTGGTTGCTATGGTAAACAGTCTGGTTGCTACTGGTCAGTGATGCAATATAATGTTTACTTTTTGAAATTATATAAAACCCCCACATTTTTACGAAGTTTTTGTCTTGAAGCTATTTTTGTTGTCACGATGTTATGGTATTCGGAGTTCACCTAGTGATGGACAAAAAACCTGTTTCTGCAAAATCAGTGACGGTGATTTATTCGTTGAAAATAATGAAACTGTTGTACGATTGGCAGCTCATACCCACGTTCAAAGAGTTCAGGAAAACCACTCTAGTGACTGGAATTCCATAGTCATTCCAAACTACTCTTTCAAAAAGTGATCCAGCTTGTGCCCTTAGCCCGTGACTGTTACGTACGAATAAAAACAATCCCTTCGTACATATTTAGGCAGTTTTAACACATATTGAAACAATGGGACGCATTTTTACTGTTGAATAATGGTTCAGGTTACAGTCTTAAATAATAAATGTTGTGACCCTTTAAAGTACAGTGGTCATTCTCAACAGGACACCACCATTTGACAAACCTTGCTCCCTGGTGATTTCCGTTTTTTAGTTGTTTCCATCATATCTTTTGTTTTGGATTTTTTTTTTGTTTGCTTTAAACTGTGAAGATTGTGACTCCAACTGGAGTGTACAAATATATCCAGGGTCATCATGTGAGGCTGCATCCCATGAGGATGTGCTAAGTCATTCCATCTGTGCCTGGGTTTCAGCAGCAGCCCTTTCTGCCAGCAAAAAAATAGCTTTTTATATCAAAAGCAAAAAAGTTGTTTATAACTTCCTTTAAAAGCAATATATTAGTCTTCTTTTTTGTATTGTTTGACAAAAATGTTTTAGATGATCCCTTTGAGTTAAACTGTGTACATGTCCTTTGTTTATGAGGTGAAAAAAAAAATCATAAAATCTCATTCTTACCCCTTGAGCAACAAACACCTCGTAAATACAACAAATCCCAATGACAGTAATTCCCTGCTCCTTGCATAGCGTGGCAATGGCAACCAGAAACACCGTTGAAATGATGGGCGTCCACACTGAAAGAGATTTGACAATTTAAAGATGAGTCTCTTTATCTCATTTTAAAGAACTTGTGTAACTGTGTTCATATTTCAAACATCAGTCATATGAAAGAGAAGAACAGGAGGATGAAAAACAAGCTGGAGGTGTACTAGAAGACCTGAGAACCACATCAGAGATCAATTCCGCAGTCTTAATTTAGTGTGATGAAAAACCACAGTATGTCTTGCCAAACCAGAATTCCAAAACATGTACAAGATCCAACATTCAACTAGATGGAGAAAAACAGGATGATATGAAATAAAAAAAAAAAATGTCACTGAAAATAGATTCTTTACAAAAAAGATGGCATATAAAATTAAAGTAAAACACTATATCGTTCACCATATTTCATGTTTAGTATTTTAACTCCTATTATATTGTGTTGAAAATTCTATATAGATACTGTGGTCAAAACTGAAGCAGCCAACGAGTCAAATTCAAATAATTAGAGTAATTGGAGATGCAGAAAAAGTTAACGGCAGCGTTGAGTTATTCTACATAAACAAATCAGGAAAAGGTTGCAACCAATTTATAGGGTGAATTATCCAGACATAACATTACCTCATCGTCAAAAGACATAAAATATATGAGCATTCAGCGAGGTTTAGACACAAGAATGCCTCAATTCCTTGATGCTACGGCATTCAGCAAGATTCAGACAGAAGGATGCCTCAATTCCTTGAAGGTATGAGGGTTCAGCAAGGTTTAGACATAAGGATGCCTCAATTCCACGAAGCTATGGCCTTTCAGGAAGTTTTAGACATAAGGATGTTGCGATTCCTTAAAGCTACAGGTATTCAGCAAGATTCAGACTGAAAGATGCCTCGAATCCTTGAAGCTACGAAGATTCAGCAAGGTTTAGACAATGATGTCGCGAGTCCTTAAAGCTATGGGTATGCAGCAAGATTCAAACTCAAGGATGCCTCAAA
>SRMA01024301.1:43410-80488 GCA_007224835.1 Danionella cerebrum
CAAGATTCAGACACAGGGATGCCTCGATTCCTTGAAGCTACAGGCATTCAGCAAGATTCAGACACAAGGATGCCTCGATTCCTTGAAGCTACGAGGATTCAGCAAGATTCAGACACAGGGATGCCTCGATTCCTTAGTTTCGGGCAGATTTGGTCAGGTTTAATGCTGTTCTTTATGCTGAGAAATACAGACATTTACTTGTTATAAAAAACCAAGAGGGAGGTGTATTATTGGCTCCAAATGTATTCCTCAGCAGGACAATGATCCCAAACATACAACCAAAGTCATTAAGTACTATTCTCAGCATAAACAACATGTCTGGGATCACATGGAGAGACAGAAGGATGTGAGAAATTTACATAAACAAAAAGTCTGCGCTGGGAACAATTCCCAGCAGAGTTCTATCAGAAGCTGTGCATTTCTATAAGGACAAGAATTTCTGCTGATTTGAGTAATAATAATAATAATAATAATAATAATAATAATGCATTCAATTTATATAGCACTTTTCCAGATGCTCAAAGATGCTTTACAATTTTTTTAGAACATTATTCATTCACTCTATGGTGGTGATAAGCTACCTTGGTAGCCCTCAGCTGCCCTGAGGCAATCTGACAGAAATTGGCTGCCATTTTGCGCCTATGGCCTCCTGCCCATCACAAAACACACCCCACCAATCACACACATCCATACAGGATGAAGTGGCTTGCAAACCTTCTGGTTGTAAGACGACCAATTCCACCACTACAGCACTTGCCTCAGAGTCATGCCAAAATATTGATTTGTATGTAGATTTGGTTCATTGATGAAAATAAATGAACATTTGTGAAAAGTCTTTATGAAAGATTTTTTTAATCAGACATTTCTGAATCAGGTTGTAAACATATTTTTTGTTTATTTGAACAAAGAATAGAATCCTTTTTGCTTTTTCAGGATGAGTATTTAGAAGAATTTCAGTCACTTTAAAGAGAGGCTTTAAAACCTTGTATGGCTCTTGCTTCAATTTTAACATATAGAAAATGTACTTTTAAAAAAAGAATCCTTTTAAATGTTAACAAAAAAAAAACAGAACTGAAAAAATACTGAGTGGTACATAACAATCAGTGCAGTGGTTTCACTCTTAAAGGAACGACTAATTTATAATGTGCAAAAACTGAAAAAGTAATAAAAAGAAAATGAATGGCTTGTCATCGCACCATGGATAAGCTAAGAAAAAATATTGTGGCTGGATTAGAGCTCTTTTGAAAAATATCAAGAATCACGGTGGGAGTCTGACTTGTAAAATAATTGTGGTGGAGTGCATCAAGTCAGAAACAACATGCCAGTTTGATCGATCTGTGAAACTGGAGCTGTGTACTCAAAGCTTCAGGGTGGGGAGCCCGCTGAGCTTTTCAATGAGAAGCGAGTTGCAGCTTGAGCATCATGTCCTAGAGATGAACCTGTCTCAGCACGCATGTCTGTATGCATGGATTAAGCGGTTCTGTGATGGCTACGCTTACCAATGGAGTGATCGGCGCCTTTTGATTTGGTGTACGCCAGGAAAGCAGCCAACAGAAAAATGGAAGACAGTAACTCAGCCCTGCCAACCACACCAGTCACCTGCACAGAGTGAAAGAACACGATGAAACCCTTGAGAAAGACATCTCTCAGCACCTACAACAGGTGGAATTCGAAGCGAAACAAGTGCCAAATCTGATTATTAAAATAAGTCAATGTTATCTGAGGGTTATTGTTTATTAGACACATCTTTACGGTAATGCCTCTTGTTTTGCCAAGCTCTGAGATTGAATGGGAATGTTTATTCAACACTAGGTGCTAGAGGAACCAGTTTTCAGCCATCAATCACAACTGTACAGCAGAAATCATTTGTTCACCTTGGGAAACGTTGCCCGTTGAAGTGGATATGATGTCACTCACAGACGGGCACCAATGACTGAATGAATGGCGCTGGGTAACCAACCATTTCAAACATGAACTTAACAACCTCCTTACGCTTACATAAACCTGATTGAGAATAGCCCAAATAAAATCTCATATCTAACCCGTGCTGCTTATTTCATTAGTGGCCTTGGAATATTTCTTCCCTCAACGTCACAAGCTGATCAAATTTTCCTCCTAAACACTGTTTGAAATTAGATTATAAGCTGTTTTATAAGCGGTGACATGCCTTTGTGTGTTGGATTTATACGGCTTGGCGATGGGCCAAACTAAATTCCTCATTCTTGATGATACACAGGATTCATTTTAGAGAATTCCACCCAGAACAAATTTTGGTAATAACAGAGGAAGTGTTCTGAGAATAAATGCAGGGGTTGTTGGACAAAAAAAAACTGCTTTAAATGCCATTTACTTTCTTGCCATTTCATAAACAGAATGTCTCTCTGTTCAACCACCCTCTTCTGCTTCTGATTGGCTGGATCACAGGTGTCTTCCAATGAGATGAGATGAGAGCGCTTTACATCGAGGGTTGATTTATTCAGGCTCTTACATGATTGTGATTGGCTGACGGTCTGGAGCAAGCCAGTGTTTCCTAAACCATCACAGCTTGTTTATTCTACTGTTAATCAATAGCGGTACAATTTCAAGGGCATTATTGTAATTTATGTGAGCGATACGGTTGATGGCACATACAGTGGTACCCGAGATACGAAACTAATGCGTTCCAGGGTGATGTTCATATGTCGAACAATTAGTATCTCGAAGCAAGTTTTACATGTAAAACGCCTAATCCGTGAAACGGCTCTCAGAAACAACAGAATAAGTTTAAAAAAATGGAAAACCAGAGACAAATCAAGTAATGTTTCTTCAATCTTAAATCTACACATTGTTAATATAATAAATGACAATAAAAAACATGCAAAATACGTAATATGTACACAAATGTGAAACCTTACCTTGAGAGGCGATGTGTCGGAGGAGGAACAGGTGGCGGAAGACATTACAGCACTACGTATGAAAGTTTCTCGAGATATTTCACGAATTACTGAAACCAACACGGTTTCAAGCACAAGCGTAAAGAATACCAAGCGTGTGAGAAAGAGAGACGCTTCGGAAAAACGCGTCACAGAGTTTCTCTAACTTGCGCTACAGAACAGCACTTTCCACGTTATAAACGTTATTTCTTTTTCGACACCTTGACTCTAACATTTGTCATAGCTCATTATTGATAATCTATACATAATGTTTCCCTCGATTTAAAACGTCTGCCCCTTAAAGCACACTTTCTTCCAAGGGAGAAAGGAGCGCAAGAACAAGTGGAAAATAGAGCAGAAATGTTTGATATTGTTCGTATCTCAAATTTTTCTTTGTATTTCGAAGCAAAAAATTTCCCGCAAGACCTTTCGCATCTCGAACATTTCGGAACTCGAAGCATTCGTATCTCGGGGTACCACTGTATTCAATAAAAGTTCATATTTTAATTGGGGAGCATCCAATCTCAAAAAAGAAGCCCACTGGTCAGGAGGTTCCGGTCTGAAATGTATAGGGTGGATAGTGAGGAATAATCTCCAAACATGCAATATTGCAACTTAAACTTATTTTAAAAGGAAATGAGTGTCTCTTTTTAATGAAAGCATTTGGTGGATAAAATAGATGTTTTTAAAAATGTCCGTTTTGTGCTGTCTGAACCATAACTTTAAAATAGAGACAAGATGCACTTTGAGAAGCAAAGCTTAAAAGAACATTTATTTTCATAAGTTTATTATTATTTTATTACTCTACACTAACACAATGTTATTCATTTGTTTTGTCGATTCAGTTGCTATTTAGATTTCACGTTTCAGGTCAAAATTTAAGCCGATTTGAGACATCTCTAGGTCTTCTGAATCAAATCCCTCCCCGATACAATCAGAATTCGTTAAGTCTTAGAAAACCGGAACCTATCTGAGCGCACAACATTATACGTCAGCAAAGTTGATGTTTGTTTTTGGTTAATCATCTATGCCCAAAAAGTCTTACATTTGACATGAGAAACTGTGGGTTACTGTGTATTGAGAAAGATTTACTTTGTTTTTTTTTTTTTTACGCAGACCTTGTAAATGTGAGGTGCAAGTTAACGACAGTAAATCTGAGATGCTGAGTTTCCAATGTGATGCCTTGTATTTTCTTCCTCCCACAGTCACAACCCAAGACATGACAATCACCAAAAGGGTAAGTCAAACCACTAACCAGAACTAAAACCAATACTCAGATCACGCTCCACTGACCTTCATTCATTAGAAATCAGTGCTCGGCCATATTCGACATTGCAAGTCACAAGTGACATTCAGCGATCTGTTAATATTATTATTTTGTGAAATCTTTTACATGATTAAAACCCGAATACAAATAAAGTCTTGAAATACTTCACTTTATCATCTGAATTTACCTTTTTCTCTGTGTTTTAAATATATAATTAAATATGCATCCCTGATAAACAACCTCGAGCAACGTACCTCACTAATCTTCCTGAACACCAGACACAGACATGTGCTCTAAACAAACAACCTCTGATATAAACTGGACAGCATGCAAATATTAAGCCGTTTCCATGGTTATAAACAATTGTTTACATGTACTGCTGGATAAAGTGCACTATTACTGCCCCCATGAGGCCACATGCGTAAAGACATGTTTCACATCCAAGCATTAGTATCTTGAAGTTAAAACGGTGCTCCCTTTGCTGGCTTCATGTGTGTTGATATGAAATAATATTCAACTTACAGCTTCGGTGTGAATTGGATGAACTGCAAACAGCAGAGTTGCAACAAGGCTGGTTCTTCTGTCCAGAAGCAAACGGCAGAAATGGAGAAAGAGGACACACACCACAGCGTGGAGAACCACGTTGAGGAGGTGGTACGATGAGGAGTTCAACTCACTGAACAGGTAATTGAGGCGGAAGGTGAGAACAGTGAGCGGTCGATAGGATTTATGGCTGCGCTCCTGGGAAATGAGACCAAGTTCAACGTGAGCAATGAACAATACCGAGCTCATCTTCAATGAGGTAATAGAAAGGTCACCTCTGACATAGGTGTACCCCAGAAGTCATTGAGGAACAGGTTCTTTATTGGTGTGGTGGGACGAAGGTCTTTGTTATCCAAGATAGCAGAGACATCGTCGAACACGAAACCACAAAACAGGCTGTTCCAATAGCAACCCACCACCAGTCCAGTCAGAAGACAGATCTCCTTCCATGACACAACCGCCATTGCTGACGTGAGACCTCATTGAGCACTGCAGAGGAGAAACAAATAATGGAAAGGTCACATTTGATTAGTGAGCCTTTCGCTCAAAGAGTTTATTTTGAAGTAAAGGTCAAGTGATGCTGCCATCGGAAAGCGATGGCTGATTTTTGTGCATCTAGAAATTCAGGTACATTTGAAAAAAAATTAGGATGCAAGAAAAATGCAAATCTATCAGATATAACACTTAAAAATAAAATATTATAAAAATAACAGACCATCAAAATAAATACAAATAAAAAATTTAACTAGACACAGTGTCCTAAGGAAGAGAAGGAAATTGCCCAGAAACTAATAAAGAATCCGTTTTTACTGCTAACCATCAAATCCTGATTCCAAACAATAAAGTCAGATTTTAAATGCACCAACTTTATTTTGATATGGGTCATTTTACAAACTAAACACAATTGTTTGCTGGGTTTGGTGGAGGAATTGATCTAGCATTAATATTTAACGATTAAAACAAATTTGATCAAATAATGCACCTAAAATATAGATAAATACAAGTAACAACATAAACACTTTCTGTCACAAAAGCATGTGCCTCACGATTGGACAAATTTTCACAGATTTTTTTTTTTTTGATATGTAAAAAAATAATTGGCCAGTATGATCTGTCATCCTCTAATTCAAAGAATCTTTAACATAAATAAAATCAATTGTTTAGATAGATTTTATACACACATATAACAATAAGATACACCCAGAATGTTTTGCCATTTTAACTTTGTTTTAATGACTTATTGGTGGCATCTCAGGTAAAAAAAAAAGTGATTTTTTTTTTATCATTTATGATGTATAAGGGAATTTTATCCTTCACTACACTGACATCCACTCACACTTTTTCCCTGATTTGGAGAAGAGGTCCTCGCTGCGGCTTGTAGCAGCTTGAGTTGCACACTTAGATTTAAAAAAAAAAAAAAGGACTCCAACTAAACACAATGTCATAAGCATGAGATGGAACTAATAAATTGCCAGTTTTTACCGCCAAGGATCGAACCCTGATGTGAAGAAATAATGGATAACGACTTATTTTAAATGATGTGTGAGTCATAGTGTGGAAGAGCACAAATCTTCCAAACCAAAAAACTGGATTTTGTGCCCTACACGTTCAAACACTGTTTAAATGCACTATTTATCATAATCATTGTCTTCGAATCAGCATTTATTGTCAGTCCATTAAACGCTATGCTTCTACCACGCCCCCTTCTGAGCAAACCCTGACACGCAGTCAGAACTCAAGTTGTATTAACGCAATCAAGCGAATAAATTGAAATGTGGATAATCAAACACACACTCTCAGGTTCCTTACATGTCTCGGTTTGCTTTACATGGAAATGTGAAGCATCTGAATCTGATTGGTTAGTGGTTGGGGGAGAATAATCAACAATACATTTCAGTTCCTCAACTTTTGGAACTCCCCAAAAAGAATATTGGAAAATACTACTTCAGAGTTTCTGATCAGGAAACAACACATTTAAAAGATGCTCTAAAGTCAATTTTGCGTAATGAGGCACCGTACGAGGAGCTTAATTACTGTAATCTGGCATGCCTCTTAAAGGGCTGTGGTCTTCCAGGATTGACTTATGCTCCTGATTTAAAGCAGATCTGTGGAAAAGCTGCAGTAGGCACTTCTTTTGCGCATGTTTCTATAAGAATTCACTATTGCTTTGTACCAAACTGCTTGATGTTTACTCCCAATGTAAGTCGCTTTGGATAAAAGCGTCTGCTAAATACATAAATGTAAATGTAATGCTTTGTTCATTTTTCATACATGTATAGTGTTGTATTTAATCAACACTCATTGCCCTAGTGGCCCTAATAACCAGAAGAAATGGTTCAGACAGGTCTTTTAAACAGATGCCAACAGGAATATGCTAAAGTTGAGAAAACCCAGAGACGGTGCCCCCGATACTTCCTCCAAAGATCAAGCTCAAATACATACAATATCATGTGAAAATATTATGCAAAAAGTGTGAAAAATAAAAGGACACATAGCAAAGATACATTCCAGGTTTTATTTACAAACAGTAACATTTAAACGATGCATGGCAATACTTTTAAAACTCCATTAAGAACATTTTAAAAAACAGTTTTATAATCATAATGCCTTACCTTGGCTTTCTGGCAGCTATACTGTGTATCATTCATAATAATAATAATACTCTGAGCACAGAGGGCGCAGCCCCACTGATCATATGCTATCGGTTGGTTTAACTGTCAAATTGGCCTCTCTTGACACAAAACTGTAATATTACAATTATTTCTAATAAAAATACGGCGTGTGTGTTGAATTGATTATGGCACAACTGATTAACACTGGTATAACTTAAGATATAAACTTCAGCTGCCCTGTTAGCATGCACCGGCTAAGCACTAACAGTCCAAACAAAGACCGGCATAATGGCAAGAAAACATCAACTTACCTTGACATATTTTGTTAGATCCAAAGTAAGCGAGAAAAGTGTTTAGTTTTGATCGATACTGCAAGTTCTTTCTAAAGCATTGAATTAAAAGGACCCATAAACCTCTTCCGGGTCAACACTGTCGGCAGAACAAAAGTAATGAATGACAAATTATGGATTCATTCCGTGAAATAATAGGAAATATTATTTTAGTAATTGTTAGAATGCATAAAAAACGCGTTGCATTGTATGTGCCAAAATAACGAGTTTTTTCCTCTTAAAACTAATAGAAACGACATCGGATTACGACAGTAACGATCCGCTTTACGACTGTTTTGGTTTCCTAGCAGCAGCTGCTGATCAAGGGTAACTTAACAAGATGGCTCAGTAAGGTATGAATCCGTTATTTATAGTGGTTACGTATTATTTGAATGCAATACGTGGTTTTTTTTCATTAAGATGTTTACAACCTGTCTTTTTTAACAAAATGTTTAACCTCTTAAAAAAAAGTGGTGCCAAGTTCACATAATGGTGTGTTTGTCACTCTACATTGTTATAAATGACAACGTAATACCGGTGATTGAAAAAATAAACTTTTAGTAATGTTCTTAAACTTTGTATTTTGTCTTTAGGGCATTTCTCGATTTCACGCCCAGGTTGAGCTTCCTTCCTCAGGTGCTTTTTGGTAGAGTGGAACGATGCCTGCGGCCGCTGACTGGAGGCTGCTCATGGCAGCAGATCCAGACGATCTTGGAGATGAAGAAGAGAAGATCTGTGACCTGATTCTTATGGTAGCCCCTCTTCAAACACAATCTGTCCTTTCACTGAAAACGAAAAGCACCAACAATATATTACTTTTTCTTTCTATGTGCAGTGCTTTTAAACGTTTGACCAGCGTACTGCAACTATATTAGAATTTTCCAGGTGCTTTTGTAACCAGGTTTTGGACACTAATTCATTCACCATCTAACCAGTTTAGTCCCTTTCGGGGTCAGGAGGGTCTGCTGGTGCCTATTTCTAACGCACATCGGGTGAGAGGTTGGGGATACACCCTGGATATGCATACACATTCGCATTTAGATTATTCCATTAACTTAACCACGTTTTTTGGGATTGTGGGGGAAACCTGAGTACCTGGAGGAAACCCACGCAAGCATGGGGAGAACATGCAGCTTCTTCCAGGGAGGTCACTTCTAACTGGAAGGCCACTGTGCTAATCACTGCAGCACCTGCCCTATTTTGAAAATGCAATGTTTAAAGTGGCTTATTTACACACTGTTAAGGCACTTTTACCAACTGGTCTTCCCCCATGGTTCAACTGTGCATGCATTTCTGGTCTTTTCTACTGCATTCTTTATCCTTTAGTGGTAGTTTTTTTAAGTAACATTTTGGATGACATTCTAAAAGCAGGCCAAGTCTGGCAAAGGTTATACTTTGCTCTGATTTTACACAACTTCCTGTTGATTACTGACTGGTCAGATGTCGAGTTCACTGATCGGCCAGAAAGAATCATTATTGCATGCATCATCAAATTCATAACAGTGTACACATTTTCAAACAGCCTTTTGTTTCAATTCTATAAACCGCTGCATTTACAGCAAGTGTTAAGTGTTTGTGCTTTTCTTGCATTGGTTTTTCATGGTGGCGTTTTCTTTTGTTTCCGCTCTTCACCAGGCAAAACTGGAATTACATGGTGTAGCTTGACATCTTAAGGGTGCTTTAACACCTCTAGTTCGTTTATTTAATCTGGACCAAAATTAAGTATGTTTTTGTTGTCTTAATAAGTTTTTAGTTCAGTGTATAAGTTGTTTTTACAATTTTCACATTGTTTTGACCTTGTCTTTACATTTTGGGGGGAATTCATGAATTTTTATTTTTAACACTTTTAATTTTTGTTCTAAAACATTTAATTCTCATAGTATTTTGTACAATACTTCTTGTGTAATAAAAAAAAATATTAATATAAAAAAGTTGGGGTTGCCACAAAAAGATAATTTATTAGAGCAAACTGTAAATTTGTAAAAAAAAAATAAATAAATAAAATAAAAATATTTATGGCCCCAGACTTCTAATGGTTGAACTCAGTTTCAGCTTCATTTATTATTTTCTTGCTGACTGCTGTGTCAATCTACATGCATAAAATGCTGTATTCGCTAAATAAATAACTTTTATTTATTTTTTTATTTTTTTTTCCCTTGTCCTGTCCTGCTCAAAAGCCATCACATGGGGGAGTACATGCCTTGCTGAGTTGGACAGTTTTGCTTTCTCCAGAGGAGTAAAACACCTGGTGTGGTGTTTTCTCCTCTGGATTGGAAAATTAAATGTATTTATTAAATATTTATTAGTTGTGGTTCCCGCGAGTCAGTTTATAATAGTTGTGTCAGGACAAGACAGTGCCGAACTGAAAGGGGGAGTGGATAAAGGATTGAGGAAGGGTGAAGGTACACAAGTGAAAATGAAAGAAAGGAAGAGGAAAAGACGAAGAGAGGAAAAAATAATAATAATAATAATAATTTAGAAGAGAAGCAAAAAAAATTGCAAATGAATAAAAAATAAAATAAATAAATACCTCAATAACTTTTATTTGAGTATAGGGGTCGGTTTTAATGGAAATTACAGATGTTAGTATTATTGATATATCCAGGCAGGATGGGATAATGCTAAATGTCACATATCTTGTATTTTTATCCACATCTGCTCATCAGAAAAGTGAGGAACCAAGCATTTTCCCTGAAATTCATCCAACATCCTTTGTTTTTCATTCAGCTCAAACCCCGGGACCTGAAAACTGATGATTCTGAGAAAATGGTTCATCTCTTGAGAATCTCACAAACGCTGTTAAGGGTAAGGCTGATACCTTTCACAGCCACCTCACACGATTCATTCCTGCATTCTTTTTTACAGGTTATGTTTTTCAGACTTCTGTTCAGTGCCTCATAGTTAACTAGTGGAAATTCTGTTTTTACACTATATCACTTTCTTCAAGGAAATGTGGACCTAACTGGGACTGTTAGTTTTAGGAGTTTAGTTTGCCTTTATCACAAAAAAACCTATGCCTCAATTCTAGGACTTTCTAGTTGTCTATTTCAAGGAAACTTCACCCGTGTTCCCACTACACTGAACAGGTTGAACACTACTTCCATACCTATGCACTCAAGCTGTTCCCCCAGCAGGTCAACTCCATCACCCCTGGTTCAATTCGTTTACAGGTTGTGCTGTCATTAACCTGATGTCGCTTGAAAAGTGTCTCCCAACATTGACTGGTGCTTTATGGTTATTGATGTCATCCAACGCATGAATCGTTCTTGTTTCATTTTTTAATGCGTTGTTCTCCAAACCCTCAGATGAAACTGGATGAAATCAAATGTGCCTATGAAGTTGTAGACAGTGCTGGAGCAGAACAAGCAAGAACTGGTAAGAACAGTCCAGATTGGTTAAAAAAAAACATTACCCAACCACTACAAAAAAAACAATGTAACACTTTTAAAAACCTAAAGGGTCATTGTTTTTTTTTATTTTTTTTTAATCAAAGTGTACTAAGTCTCTATGGATTCTAACATTTTACGTTGAAAAACAATGAAGAAACATTGAAATGTTGTCAAGAAAATAAATCTGTCGTCTGAGTTGCAGGTTATGGTGAGCGTGTATCTTAATCTTAAGAATCAATCATGCAATGACTCTGATTGGTCCCTTTTCAGAGCGTGTGTAGAAAGGAAAGCCATGAAACACCTCATTTGAAATTACAATTACAACTACAATGTTAAAAGGACATTCTATCAATCATTCTATCTATCTATCCATCCATCCTTTCGTTTGTCTAACCATTTACCTGCCCAATTGTCCTTCCATCAATCCTTCATTTGGCAATCCATAAAACTGCTAATTTCACCTGCCCATCCATCCATCCTTCTGTTTGTCCATCCATCTACCCGCCCACTTGTCAGTAAGTCAGTCAGTTCCAACCATTCATCCATTCATTTGTCTATCCATCTACTTGCCCATTTGTCAGTCTGTCCGTCCATCCAACCATCATTTATCTATCCATTTACCTGCCCATTTTTCTGTCCATCCATCCATCCATCTGTTAGTCTGTCAATTTATCTGTTCATTTGTCTGTCTTACCTCCCATCAAACCTGAAAACCCTTTCGCCCTTGCATTCGTTTGTCAATCCATTTACCTCCTCATTGTCTGAAGGCCAGTCATTGTCTCTCCAGGGTGCACAGTGTCTTATCTGTGGGCTCTTTGCAGTACAGCAGTACATGACAATTGAGTCAAGGGGCATCCTAAGTTGATACCCGAGCCACCTCTCATTGTGGAAGAGCAGAAGCTCTCCTCCATGTTCTTTCCCAGTTATAGAGCTTCTCATCTCCTAGGTGCAGAGAAAACTTGTTTCAACCACTTGTATTCAACTTTTTTGTAAAGAGAACTAGTGTGTTCTGGACTCCGACTTACCAAGAACAGAATCAGGATTTTGTGTTGTGCAGTTCAGTGGTTACGTACTTTTATACACCCTGGTACTTGAGCATCTCCTGATTTCCATTTGGGTCATCTTTGAGATTTGATTGGTTCCCTTTCACATGAACTTTGCAGTAATATAACCTTCCCGCGTAGCTTGACACACATAGACTGGTACCATAGGCTTGGGGACCATTGGTCACCATTGGGCTATAGGTTTGGGGACCATTGGTCACCACTGGGACCATTGGTCTAACTGGTAGTTCATAGGAGTAGCGTCATATTCATTTGTCTCCTTCATGAACACAAGAAAAAAATTCCACATGAAGCTCAGACACGGTGCTCTCACTTTCATTCTACATTGTTGTAACTGCCATAAACCGAAACATGAGCGAAGAAGAGGCAGAGTGTAAAGAAACTACAGTGCCGGCTAGTGTTTCTGATGTGCTATTACAAGCTGGTTACGAATGGAGGAACACTCAAGGAGAGTATAAACCCGGCTTTAGAAGAAGATCTTTGTTTTCAAACAATCTTACTACTAAGGCAATCATGAGTAAGGGAACTGGGTTAAAGTTGGCATAGTCAACGGCCTTTTGAACTTCCTAACTTATTATTTAAGCTCTGAAAGTTTCAGTGCTTGGTTATTATTATTATTATTATTATTATTATTATTATTATTACACTAACCACTAGCTTTTTAAGCTACCAGTCCAAAGAAATGTCTATAAAGTCAAAATTTTTTTATCTTCAACTTGGTAAAACATGTTTATTTTTATAAATTAATGCAGAAAACGAGCTGAAAGCCAAAGTCCTCAAGCTGGAAGATGAGCTGGAGGTAAGCGAACCATCATATAATCGCTTACAGAGGAACTCATTTGATTTCCACCGTGAGTTGTTTGTGAGGGAAGTGTTTACGAGTACAGCCTTAAGAGGATTACTGCCTTAACTCCTTGTGTGTTACTGTCTGTTATGATGGAGTGTGCTCTACTTCTCCGTTTTCCATGGTATTTTAATTTCTGTGAAAAGAAGTGATATTTCACACTCGCAGGGTCAATGATCCGTGGAAATGGAGAGTTTTGGGTCTCAGGTCTTGAGCTTTATTCAAATGAACCTGAATGCCTGTCCAGATGGCCCAGCGGGTGATGGGAGGGGGAGAGACACGCTTCTTCCATGATCAGCTTCATCAACTGGAGACTCACCTCGAGCGTAAAGAGAGGGAGCTGACCCAGCTAGAGAAAGAAATGGGCAAGGAAAGGAAAGCCAATGAAGAGGTATGCAACACTTTTCACCAAATAGAGGAGTTATGATAGGAGTCATTATTTTTACAAAGTGAGTGAGAAAAAAAATCCCATTTCTGTCTATATTTGGGAATTGTGATTTATGAAATTAATATTTTAATAAAGATTGGCCCTATTTTCTGAGTATTTTGTTCCAGTTAGTTTCGGAACTTGTATTAGAGGAGGAACTTGCAGTAAATCGTTTGTAAACCTTCAAATAGATTTTGGGAAATAGTAAAATGTTGGTTTGTTGTGTTGGGTTTTTGGAAAGTATTGTTTTTTTGAAATCGTGAATAAGATGATCTTGTTACTTTCATATTTAGTTTTTTTTTTTTGGCTCACAAGGGCAATATTCAGGGGAATGTGGCAAGTAAAAGTCATTCGTAACTCTTGTTATAACCTGAGGACTAGTGGTCAGATCCTGACACCAGAAACACGTTCAAGACTCCATCTTTTTGATATTTTTCATGCTCTTTTCACTTTTGTTTCAAGTCTATCTGAAACAATCCTGTCCATAAAGAAAGAAAGAAAGAAAGAAAGAAAGAAATATTTACAAAAACGACTGTGTATTATTATCATTTGAGAAGTCACATGCTGTCTGAATTTGACTTGGGTGATGATGCGGTAAAGTGGTATACCGCGGGATCTAACGATAGCAACAGTATCAATTTTATACCACTTTTATACCACCATGAAAAAAAAACAATGCACTTATATAGAGGAGACAAGGATTAAATATGATGTATTCAATACCTGAAAGTGCGTAAACACAGTTTATAAAATTATCTCTTTCCATCACTTAGAGAATTAACACTGCCCTCTAGTGGATGTTCTCATATTCTCATATAAATCAAACTAGACCCTAGCCTTCTTTGCTTTGTGCTGTCAAAAATAAATTTTTTTCCCCAATGATGTTTCTTTTCCAGTAGTTTAAAACTGAAAATTTGTGTTGCATCGTGTCGAGGTCTGCATCTTGAGCAGAGTGTTACACCCCTAATAAATCATGTTCTACTTTTGGCAATACGTGACAGAGTAGGTGTAGAATGTCTTGCAAGACCCTTATTTTACCAGTTTTTGAAACACTTTAACTCAAAAAAAGTTACTTTTCTACCACTTTATTACTGCAGTGCTGTAGAAACTACAGTAAAAACAATGAAAATGTGGCAAAAACAGTGAAAAAATGTGCAGTGATGCTTCAGGTGTGCTGAACATCCTAAATGTTTTGCATCCTTTCCCACAGCTGGTTCTCCGTGCAGAACAGGCCGAAGATAACTTCAGGAAAAAAAGTAGAGAGGTATGTCCAATCCTTTCCTGAGCATGCCTAATGCTTTTTAGGTAGATCTTTCTCCAACTGTTATCTGTCCCAGTATCTCACATATTTCACCATTATTTGCCTCTTTCTATGCTTTACTACTTGTCTGACCATTTCATTTTTTCTAATGCATGGCCTGCTGTGGTTTTCTTTGATTTTGGTGTCTTTTCCTGCTGTCATCTCTTGTCAATGCCCCTCAAGATAAAGCAGCTTAAGAAGAAGGTAAGACCCTAGATTATGTAGAATTAGAGGACTCTGTCTAGGTATTACAAGCATGTTTATGTCAAACGGAAGAGCAACATGCATCTGAAGAGATCTGGCAACCAAAGCTTGCCTGGACGTGATTCAGATTGGGATTTTGTGCATTTGGTTGGGTACTAATAGTTAAGCAATGGTGTTTAGAGACCTTTGAACAAGATCAGCCCTAACCCTAGCACATTCACTCGTCATTTATATGAGGATAAAACCCTATTGCTCAGAGCATTATTGTTTTGCGGCTTTTGGTGCCTTTTTAGGGCTTAAATGTACTCAAAATGCACCTCGTGGTTTGAAAAGTGGATGTGGTAAAAAAAAAGCTCTATAGCGCTGGCAACAGAGTTTCTGCTCAAGGTGCGCCAACAGTTTGACGTTCGCAAATGAAATTGGGCACACATCTGTAGTAGGGCTGGCGATATGAAGCAAAAAATATATCTCAATATATTTTGCTATCTCTCGATATACGATATATATCTCGATATCTTTACAGGATTTATTCAAAAATAAAACAACTCAACTCAAGCTCATCTTTGCAGGACCTCTGTTGTAAGTAACCTTGTCCAATTCAGCAGCAAGCCGCGCTCTCTCTGTAGTGTACAGTCGCGGGAGTTCCTGTCTCGAAAAGTAATGCCGACTCGGTAAACTTTATCTGCCTGGGATCAAGTGTTTTTAGCATACGTTTAAAGCCACGTTGTTCAACGACGGATATGGGTGCCATGTCCACCGCTATGTGAAATGCCACGGACTCTGATGCTACAAAACCTTGCGCTCTGTCTTTCATATTCTACACTCCGCGTTACAGAATTGTGGAGATTAGTTGAGCTTTGGTTGGCAGCAACTTTCACTGCATTCACGGCAGTAGACATCTGTCTGTTGTTTGTCTGACGACTTAAAACCAAAGTATTTCCATATAATGGAGCCAGCTGTTCTTTTTTTGCAACAAGTTCTGTAGCCTCCGGGCTGGTTGCGGGCGCTGCCATGTTGATTGAGACGACAGGCAAGGGGAGGGGGAACAAAAGCAAGGAGGCGCGGACAAGCACAGCACAGAGAAGGCACACAAGCAAATTGGCGAAAATTAAATATAGACATTATATCGATATGTACGATATGCCAGAATTCATATCGAGTTAAAAAAATATCTCGATATATTTTAAATATCGAGATATCGCCCACCCCTAATCTGTAGTGTACCAAGATTTAAAAATAAGTACAGGAATATGGTTGGCGCAAAAACCAACAAAAATGGCCACCTTTGCTCCTTTAACAAATTCTTCATCGCCAGACCCCATCAGTCCTATCTTAAGACATATAGGATGTTAAATTGTGAAGCTTTTTTGACTTCGTTAAATTACGTGCGCACAGTGGTCGTACAAAGTTGAACATCCGTCCACGGGGTGTTTCTCACTCAGCCATACTAAGTCCGATCTGGTAAAAACTTGGCATTAGGGTTACGAATTCATGTCTTAACAAATCTCTACTGCGCCACCTTGTGGAAACATGGAATATTTCATTTTCTGCTGTTTAAAGGACTGTCCTGAAATTTGGAACACTAATGTAAGGGACCAAGACCTACAAAAGTCAATTGAAGCGCGTTTCCAAAACCAACAGCAAGTCGGATATTTTTTTAGTTTAATATTTTGTAATGTTCCAGGCCTTGTACAAAATCCTCCTAGAGATTTCATTTGTTCACCTCCATATTTTTTATCCTAGGCGTATGGGATGTTAAATTGTTAAACTATGCACACAGCAGTCGAAAGTCAACATTTTGTTATAAACAGGAAGTTGTTATAACTCAGCCATATGATGTCCGATCTGGCTCAACTTTGCCATGCGTGTTAAGAGTTTATGTTTGAACACATCTGCAACATACTCTCTCTGTTATAGGCCCGACAGGTGGTGACGTTTTGATGTGGTTTTCATTCAGTAATTTTAACAACTCTCATGAATACATCTGTGAAATAAGGATTGGTTGTGGTGCATGGTGCAACAAACTGGTCACAGCGATGGCTCCTGTGGTGCCTTTGATCGCTGCTTGCAGCTTTAATTTATTCTGTTGCTGTTTTGATTTTGAAGCATAGTTTGTAAAAGTTGAATGAAGTTTCACCACCTCCTACCATTGGCCCATTTGAGACCAAAACCAACAGAATTTGGGTGCTGAATGACGGCAAGCTGAAATCAAAACTTAAAACAAAATATTAAACTTTGCTTATGTAAGCTCTAAAACATATAATCTTTAACAAATAGCTTAACCAAAGAGTGTACATACGAGCTTATTCTGTGCCAGGTGTGGAGTTTATGTCAAGATCATACAATATCAAGGTTTCCTTTTCCCCCGATGCTACAGCAAGATTCAATTTTAAATAGGAACAACAAAAAAGAAATACAGAGACACTTTAATTTTGTTGATTTGAAAATCTGATCAGATTTAATGCTAAAAGTGTTGTCACCTCATCTGGAGAGTGACTGAGTACTTTTTAAACACTAATTATTATGCGATGATTATTCGTAATTGCACATAAGATGAAAGGATTAAATGTAATGGTTTTTTTCCCCCTTCAGAATGACCACCTCAAAGAAGAAATTAACATACTAAAGAATGATGCACAGCAAAGAGAGCATCTTCAGACCAAAGAGGAGAGCGATGAGATTCAGAGGAGACTTACCAAAGCTAACCAGCAGCTGTACCAGTGCATGGAGGACCTGCAGGTATTCCACCAGTCCACTTTAGCCTGACAGCAGTAGAAAGAGCGTATTTTTCAAGCACGTCATTCCTTGTACTTGTAGAACCTTCTGAAGTGTTGACATCCTGTTTGGTTTGCGCAGTAGGAATCTTGAGCTTATTTATGAGCAACTCAACTTCCTGTCCATATGTCCCCGGGGGCAATGAGAGTTGGGATGCTTCATAAGCTAGATAATCACCTGCTTTTACTCGTGTGTTTTTTCCTGATCTAGAAAAGCTAACTTTTTTTAGTTCCAAGGAATTGTATTTGGTAGTGAATGAGGGATGAAAAGGTTTTTGCCTTTCTGTCACCAAGCGGAACTAGAAAGGTGGGGCGTCTTATGTGACTCATCTAAAGAAGCCCATTCAGTGCCGATACTTTTATTGGACAGAAACACATAGGAGAACTGCGGCAAGTTGAACCAAGCCGTACTGAGCAAAGACACCGGTACTAAAATCTGGTGGAAAGCAGTATTATCCTGGACTTGTTCACAGTCAACCGTAGATGCCTATATTTGGCATGGAACCAAAATCATGTGACCACTCTGTGACCTATATCTACGGTGTCTACCACAAAGACTTGACTGTGATGACCACTTTGTTCCCCCCTGCAAATTTCATCCTCTCGCAGCATGCTGAGGACATGGTGGCCACCCTAAAGAGTGAAAACGAGCATCTTCAGAAGAACCTGGAGGAGTCAGTGAAGGAGATGGAGAAGATGACCGACGAATACAACAAGATGAAGATTGCAGTCCAACAGACGGATGCTATCATGGATCAGCTGAGAAAAGAGCGGGAACATGCCAAGATTCAGGTATACAGTTATCCTTTGTTTATCGTGGGTGTCACTTTCCAAAACCACCCACGATACGTGAAAAATAATACAAATTTTTTGTTGTAGATTGGCAGTAAACTACAAAGTTGAAGTCCTTTCCATTTTTAAAATGAAATTCAGCATTGAATTGTCAAAAACATGGCGGCCCTCTCCTGCAAAAAAATGACACATATGCGATAAAAAAATGCGCCATTGCTAGCCATATAATAGTAACATTTCACAATAAATTCTCTCTTGAGACGAAAACACAGGTTTTTTTAAAGTTGCGAAATTAAGAAATCCATCGTTTCATGTTAGATTTCATGTTAAAGGTGCTTATATATGTCTAAATACATTGTAAGTCACAAAAAATGCTAGGTTACTTCTAAACTAACAAATGTAGGCTAAAAACAAACGATTTCAGATTTGTTAGAAGTAGATCTTAAGTTTGACATTGTGAAATCTGCGGAAACCATGAAACAGCCATGGCGACATTGACAAACTCTACCTCCAACACCCAACGCATTTTCGATGTCCTAGTGGAAACATGTTCCCAGTATTTTCAAAACATTGTTCAAAAATATGCGCTTTCATGAAATGTTGCTGCATTTTGGGCGAAACATCCTTGGTTTTGGAACTCTTCTTGTTTATTTGCACTTTGATTGATTGGCTGCTGCGTTTTGTTTAATTTTTATTAAAGGAATTGTTTACCTGTACCTCGGTTCTTTCTTGAGGAACTACTTCCACTAGTACTAGACTCAGACGCTCGTGTAAAACACGTATGCTTGCCAGGAAAACTGCAATTGTGTTCCCGACTGATGTTTAGTTGATTAAGCGATGATCTCCCCACTGCTTGTCTTTAATGTGCTTTGCATACATTAATATTTCTCTATTTTTCAAGGTCAGAGAGCTGACTGAACAGATACAGGCCCGAGCAGAAGAGGACGATCCAGTCATGGCTGCCGTCCATGCAAAAGTGGAAGAATGGAAAGTGAGAAACTCATCCTTGTCAGTCTGATAACATCTTGGGAGTCTAGGTTTCATTCATGCATGACAATCCGTCAGAAGACTGTTTTCTTTTACCGTCTGTTTAAACAAGTTAACCTAGAGAATTTGCATGTTTCTATAGTCAATAAGAAAAGGTTAAATTCTTGAAGGTGTGCCAGAATGTAATACTTGTATTCAGATCAGTATATTCAAATATTTACAAAGTAAGACTCTGTGAAATGCAGATGCGAATCTGTGAAACAGATTTTAATTTATTCCTCAGAATTATTTCTTTTGATTCTGATGAATAAATTCCAGAATTCCACATTCTAGACATTTGCGTAGTGCCTATATGCAACATAAAAACCAGTAAGGAAACACTTAAAGAGAAATATTTTACAAAAGCAATATGAAATTAAAGCTGCAAGCAGTGATCAAAGGGCTCAAGCACCTCTCAGTGGTCAGATTGTTGCGACCAAGAATTTACTGGGGGTAAATTACTGAACAGTACATGCCAAATAAAGAATTAAAACAATATCATAAAGAGTCATGACCCCCACATGGCGCAGTGATTGAGTATATTATAATTTTTTATTGTTTTGGCCAATTTTCTCGCCATATAGTTTGAAAATTAAAAAAGTACCTAATTAATGTTAAATGTTGTATTTCCTTGGCCACCTGGTGGCACTATAACCGAGAGTGTACATTTTAGATGTGTTCAGACCTGGACTATTAACATAGTTGGTAAATGTGGGACCGATCAGGGATTGTATGGTTGAGTTATAACAACTTCCTTTTTGGAAGAGTTTAACAAAGTAAAAAAGTCATACGTCTCTAGATAAGACAGGTGGAGTGTAAAAGGGAATAGATTTGATCTTTAGGAGGAGTTTGTTTAAGTACAAGGTCTAAAATTGTGCAGAATTGAACAAGAAAAGTTTTAGAAACAGGCTCCGGTTGACTTTTATTTTGTAGGTCTTTGTCCATTACTTAAGTTTGCCAAATTTCAAACAGTTCCTTCAAACACACTCTGAAATAGCAGCTTAAAAAATATTGACACTAGGTGGCGCTATAACTGACACTAGGCAGATTTGTTCAGACACAAACTCTCAACACGCGTGCCAAATTTGAGCTTGACCGGACATAGCCTGGCTGGGATATTATCAACTTCCTGTTTTTATCAAAATTTCAACATAATTTAATTTATGCTTTGCAGTTTAACATCGCACATGGCTTAAGATAAAGTTAAGTTTGGAGATGAACCGACAAAAAAATCTAAAATCTCAAGGAGGAGTTTGTTAAAGCATGTACATTTTTAGAGGCTTTTGCGAAATGATTTGTCTAATCTGTCCCCAGAGGCTCATGTTGTGCACCTTGCAGCCCTCGGGCTGAAATGAGTTTGATACCCCTGGTGTAGATGAAGTATGGGGGTTTGTACCGCTACGAACATTGCAGCAAGACTTACCTTTATACTGAATTAAGATGCCAGTCCAGTGTTTTGTTTAATTCAAATGAATATTTTGTATCTTCAGTAAGAAAATGTACAAATTATGTGAAAACTTGGACATCGTGAGTGTTTTAGCCATTAATGGTTTCAAAAGCATCCAAATATTGATTGGTTCCAGACTCAAATTCTTTTGTAATCAGAGGAGAGGAAAATCAAAGGAGGAACTCCCATAATCACTCATGTTTTTGGCACTTTTAGTGAATAACAAAGTAAACAATCATAAAATTGTCAAGTGAACCAAAAATCCTGTTAAACATCATACCTACAATTCTGCAAACGCTCAAAGGCTTTAAGTCATTTCTATCTAACCACGCTTTGTTTGAACTGACGTGATACCTGCTGAGAAAAGCCAAAAAAGGTTCAGCGCCTCGTAATTAGGGTTTCTCGGGTTACTGCTAGGTTTGAAATCTTACAAGAAATCTGCACCGAATGTCAAACATGTCCATGAAACTTGTAGATCAGCACTGCCTATATAAGCAAGAATTTCCACAAGCTATGACTGCTTTCTTGTGTTGTTTACAGAGTATACTTTCAGGGAAAGATCTGGAAATATTAGAGTATCAGCAGATCATCCGGGATTTGAGAGAAAAGCTGCGTGCTGCTCAGATGGACTCGGACAAAAGCAACATAATCGCTCTGCAGCAGGTCAGTGAAAAACAAAAAAATTAATTATTTGCTCCAAAAATTAAAGGATGGTCCAAACAATCGACAAGACTTTTGTTTTGTACAGTGCTCAGCCTTGACGAGTACACCTAGGTTTGCACTCATTCCATTGCAGTGTGTGCCTGTATGGCAGTCTGCTTTAGCTAACTGTAGTGAAACGTCTCATCAGGTGACACAGACGTTAACGTCCGTAGACGTCTCTGTACGATGGCTGCAAATCCATCTTTCATAAATTTTTGGGTCACTTTTGCCACAGTGTTTTGACTGGTATGTAAAGCTTTGTTGATCTTCTTCCAGCCCTCAGCTTTTTGTGTAAAGTCATGATTTCCTTTTTTCAGATTTTGTGACATTTTTCTTCCATGGGGAGCCATTGCTGACAACATGAAGTGGCAGGGGCTTTTCTTTGTTAATTAATGACCTTCTTTTATAGTCACCGGTCTGCTGGGACTATTTTGTTGCGTAGAAAGGAAACTTAAGGTTTTCTGACAATGTTGTGGGGTGTACTCATTTATCTTGAGCTCTGTAAGGGATATAGTTTTTGTTTAGAATTTATCTGTGATTTAAAATAAGCTAAGCTTAAGGCAAATGAAATTTCAGCTGTTACGTTTGTTCATGCATTTGGTTTGTTGAATTATTAATTTATCAGAAAATGAATTCAATCTAAACCTGTGGTGCCCACAATGTTGATCCTGGATGTTGTCACTGACTTCACTGGAAAACGCTCAGCTTCAATTTAATTCTATTATCAGCTGTTTCCACACAATCTATGTTTCCAGCTAAAGATGTGATTTAAATGCACAAAACTGGAATTTTGCATAAAATATTTGTAGCACCGTTTCCATCCAACGAGTCCAAGAGAACAAAATCATCACTTCCTGATAAATTGACGCCAAAAGAAAAATGGAAATTGCTGCATAAGGAGAAGGCCTTTTTTTTTTAGTTTATAATAACTTATTTACATCTTAATAACTTATGACTCCCGTAGACTAAATGAAATATGCACAGTCATGTGATCTTGATTTTGCAGATGGGAGACTGCTCTTTGGTTGGGACATTTCTGCGAGGTGATGATCCTGAACCACTTTGATGACAGACTTTAGGAATTTAGCATAACCAAAGCAACATTTCAGATGTTGTATAATGGAATCTGTTTGCTGGTTAGTCCATTAATGCCGCCCTATCTCTCCCCACTTCCGACAGAAAGACGCATTTGCATTGGGATTTATTTTATCATAGTTTGTGCTCATTTTTTCTTATTAGATAATAATCATATCCTGCTCAGTTGTTTGCATAATTCTTTTGTGCGCATTTTGAAAATCTCCAGGGTTTTTTAATGCGATATTCCAAAATGCGCATGAACTAGGTGGATGGAAGCGCAGCTATTGACACACTGTCCATCTCAGCGTTAAACCCACTTTATTCAAAGCTTTTTCTGAGACGCCTATTAGAAATAAAGCATTTTAGATTAATTTATCCATGTTTGTTAATAACTGTTGCCATATTACCACAGATGTTTTATATTTGTATTTTTACCTTTTCTAATTTCGGCTATCATTTTTATTATTGTGTTTAATTGTTTCTGCTGGTTTATTCCTCTGTATGATAGCCTTCAGAAGAACAGAAGCGTCTGTTCATGTTGCATTAACTTAGAAAAGCACAAATGCGTTGAAATTAAGCACAATCTAAATCAGCAGGTTGATGGTTATAATAAAAGTGTGCTCTTACTCTTTGTTAAAATTACATTTTATGCATCACATGGGGCAATTCTGGGATTCAATCAACACCAATGCTATTTTTAATGAAGTTTTAAAGCATTTATTCTGTGAATCCCTCATTTTTGCTACCATTTTAGGCAAAGTTGCATTTTATAATCACAGTGTTCATTTCAGAGTGAAACATTTGAAACACAGCAGTGTAGCTTAGTTTATATCATGTTTCTTTCTTTCTGTGTGTTCTCTTCACCGTTCTCTCATTTAAATGTTTACTGCTTCTTTTCAAACGCTTCATTGGCTCGCAAACGTTTCCTTTTTCCATTCTCCCTTCTTTACGACTTGGCTGAATCAGGTCATATATGAGCTTTGTGCCGTGAGTATCTGTTTTTAATTTCCTTGGCTTTGTGTCATTCGTTGTCCGTTTTACATCTCGTTTGTCAATGTTCCTCTGCTTCTGTCACGATGATTCATCTTGTTTTTCTCTAACTCTGCGTTCCACTTCAAAAGGCTGTTCAGGAGAGGGACAACCAGATCAAGATGCTCTCGGAGCAAGTCGAGCAGTACACGGTGGAAATGGAAAGAAACGCCACACTCATCGAGGAGCTGAGAAGACCTCTGAAGAAGGGCAAGGGTCATGGTGGGGAGCTGCAGCGCAGATTGGAGGATCTGAGCACAAAACTGAAGGCGACCGAGAGGAGGGTTTTGGAGGCTGAACGCGCTGCCCAGTTGGCTGAAAGCGATGCCAGGGAAAAAGATATAGAACTCAACGACACTCTCGCTCAAATTCGTTTATATGAGTCGGTGAGTTGCGTTTGAGCAAACACTTTTTGTTAGGAATGTGGCATGAAGCACATCTATGGCTCTTCCCTAAGCTCCAGTCTCCTGTTCTTCTTTGCAAAACCCAACGCTGAAGTGACTGAATTCATTCAAAAATGAGCAGATCACCCCATGTCATCAAAAGAAAACTTTTTAAACCTGGCTAATCCGGCCAATTTGAGTAGCTTTTTTGGCCCTTAATTGAACTTGGTGAGGGGGACCTCAAAAGGTTGTGGCAGAATACATCTCCGTACAAAATGTCTCTGTATTCATAGTACCCAGTAGTCACGGATTGAATGGCAAAATGCCTATTCTCCTGAGAATGGAGAAAAGCTGTTGTGCAATTAACTGCTCAACCCCATTTTCAAAGAGTTCATGACTCTACAAACTTTCAAAATCCAAAAAAAGGAAATGGCAACTGGAATCCAGTAGCTGATGCCTTTATTTGTGGTCGATGTTTCGACTTTTGACTAAATCATAAGAGTATTTAGAATAAGTGTCATTTGGTGTATTAATTTGTGCTATTTCAGTGGAGCATCTTTAGCCGTGGATAAAAGTATGCACAGGGTTTAGCTTCCATGAGGAGGAATGCAGAGGGTCTCGTTATCTTGTTCTCCGGGTGAAGTTGTTTTGACTCCAACAATAGCCATCATGAAGAGATGAGGGGAAAGCCGAATGAGAGTTTTTGTGAGGTTATTATCTGCTAACTCTACAGATATCTAGTGTCCAAACCGTAATCTATCTGTTACTTAAAAGCGTAATACTTTTACTTAAAATACTACTGTTTTTCAGTGAGGTATGGCCCCAAACTGAAAATTACCCAGATTTGAGTGAGATATGAAAGTATTTACTGGTGAAATATATTGTTCCTTGATTATTTTAATGGATATGGGCAGCATACGATCTGGACTGGCAAAGTCCAACACGTCTCAGACAAAAACAAGCAGTTAATAATAAATTATTCTTGTGATATTACAGTGGTCCAAAATATGAAACCAATGTTTGTCACAAGAGTTTCATAACCATTTAAAGGCTTTTGAATTCCAACCATCTGGCAACCATTCACCAGAACAAATGAAACCAATCTACCATACCCCCTACGTTTAAGGGTGTCAATGTTGAGCGTCTTCTCAGATCTCAGAAGGGCTAAACTGGATGGTCTTACTTTTGTCGTTTTGCTCTGAAGAAATGTAAGCAAAGCCTGTAAAGTGTTTTTGGTGCTTTTAGTTTATAGACCTGTATTCATTGATTGTTGGCATGCACAGTGTGCACCATCGTGGTGTAGCACCGAATGTTCTGCGACCGGGGTGATCCCATCACAATCCCATAAAGCCTTAATTTGATTGGAAAGTACTGATAATGTAGAAAGGAAAAAGCACATGCGGCATAATGAAAGCACAATGTACCAAGAACAGAGCGAATGAGAATGGTGCGGCTTGGCCAAGGCTCAAGGAAATTCTCTTTTCTAACACATGCTCTTGGTTATCAAGCACAAAACTTGTTAAGATTCTTAAGTGCCAACTTGAACCAATTATCAGGTCTCTTGTGGATTTACTGACCATCACGTCTTACTACGAGTTAAACAACATTGCATAGTCTACTGTTCACTCACTGGGAATCAACAAATCCTAACAAAAAAAGACTTTTTACTTGTTACATTTCCAAGTGCTAGAAAACAGACTTTCTTAGATTTTAAACTCTACCAAAACATATTTTGAATTTAAAAGGGTCCTGAAAGATGACAAATTGGCATCTGCTGAAAACATAAACCCCTTTAACTCAAAATATAGACAACATTCCTTTCATTTATTTAGCAAAGTCTAACCTCTTGTTTATCATGAATTAAATTCTAGCACCAACAGGAGAAGCATACAGCTGATGGGAATTACCTCAGCGTCTTGGCAACCATAGATAACGATGTTTAGATCTACCTTGTGAAACTGAACCATCTGTTGGACCAATGCGACTACTGGGTCATGTTTTGCGAAGGTTTCAAATACTTTATTAATTTATATAAGTACCACTCCGCTTTCAAAATCATCTGGGGAATCAAACTTGGGGTGGAAAAGTGGTGGAGTTGGCCGTCCTGTAACCGAAGGGTTGGCATTTTGATCCCCACCAGGTCCAGTCTTGGGCAGGCCATTTCATCTGTGTGGCTGCTGTGGAGTATTTGGTGGTGGGGAGAAATGGCAGAATTCTGGCAGAATAATTTGTTTTTTTATGTCAAATACGTTTTGTTCACTCGTGTAACGTTATAGAACACTTGCACAGAAACATCGAATTGTTTTTCAGGGAGCAGACGGTCTGGAAGCGGCAATAACTGAGATAAAGGAATGTAAAAATCAAATCCGAGTGAGAGACCGGGAGATAGAGGGCATGACAAAGGAGATAAACCAGCTCGAGATCAAAATCAACAATCTGCTAGATGAGAACGAAGACCTCCGAGAACGCCTCGGTAAGTTTCCTCAATGTAGAGGAATCCCAGCAGGGTCAAGGTTACCTTGCCTTTACATCCAGACATCATTTCTTATCTTGTTGTGGTTTTACTCAGATAACAATCCTCTTTGACCCTTATTGAGATCATATTCCCCTACTAGGATTAAATCCCAAGGAAGAAGTGGATTTGAGTGAATTCCGCAGATCAAAGTTTTTGAAGCAGAGACAGTACAAAGCAGAGAACCAGGTTCTGCTGAAAGAGGTAAAAGCAGATTAACCTTATCTTTGAGGGCTGGCTTTGGGCCACTATTGCCTTTAATTTTGTCTCTGACTCTTCTTAGATCGAACGTCTGGAGGAGGAAAGGCTAGAGCTGAAACAACGGATTCGTGCGCTAGTCAAGGACAAAGGTGTGATAGAATCTCATGGTGTGATTGATATCAGGAATGCACTTCTAATTTGGGGTTAGATTTGCAGAATCTCAGGGCTATTTGTCCACATCTGCCTCACTTTCAGATATAACAACACTGAAATCAACATCCACACAAGCTCGACTCTTTTAATTGTTGGTATTCTGTAGTTCCTTGATTTGATATTACAGAATTAAGTTCTATTCCGAACAATAATAGCCTAGAACAGGGGTACTCGAATTTGCTTCCGGTTTTAATTCATTTAAATGAATGATTTGTAACTGTAACATGCAAAATGTATGAATATCTTGGCATTTCAGGGAAAAACATCTAGGGATTTTTATGTAATATTCCAAAATGCGCATAAAAACAGTGGGATGGAAAAGCAGCTAGTGAGTTTCGGGTAATAAATGCAACTTACCAAAGTCTCAGGTTTCAATGAAATTTAAAAAATCGTAGTCGTTTCAAACATTTGTGGCAGTTAACGATTGTAGTCAAGCAGAGTTTTTAGCGGCATTGCGACATGGGTATAGAAACGGGGGGGTCATGATCACAGTTGGGTGAAGCATCAAGAATCTCTGTGCTTGTACCTCAGGTGCACCCTGTACCTAAAGTGGATTTACTCTCATTTCTCAGTCTCCTGCTCATTATTCTATTTCAGGCCCTATTTAAGTGTTCAATTCTTCAATTTAAGGAAACGTGTGATGAACTTGTCTTATAACTTGAATACATTGGGTGAGATTTGTTGCTGTTTATATCCAGTAAATTCTCCATCTGAGGTAGACCACTTCTCCGGGGTCAGCTCAGAATTTTTTGGAGATATTTCCCATTAGAAGCCTTAAGAGCCAGAGTTGACTGCCAAGATGTGTTCCAACGCACACCTGCTCGCTTCCCAGCGTAAACATGGCTAGCGTAGCCTTCTAACATGAGCAACTGGAGCCAGGTCAATGGGTGCAGCAGTCTAAGCTTTCCCTTCCTTCCTCCAGATCTTAAGAGAGACATAGTATCTTCAACATGTCCCTGTATTTCCTGAGGCCTCCTCCTGCTGGGACATACCTGGAACACCACTTGTTGTAGGCCTTCATGTGACATTGGAAAAGTTCTACTTTTTTCTTTCTGATAAGAAACTCATGTTGGCTTTTGGCGTGCAAAGTCTTGTCTTTAAGTCTTAAGTATCGAGGTGAGCGTTTGAACTCAAGATTTGCAAACAAATCAAGAACTTTGTACTGACCCATCTGTCAATCCCACACTACTTCCTTCCCTTAGAATATCAAGATTCTAAAGGCCTCAACATACTCATCCGAAGTTTTGTGCAAGAACGGGCCTCGATTGAAAACCCTGGGCACCAATGAGAGCTCACGCATCTGTCCGATCTAGTGGTGCCAATAAAAAAAGAGTTTGGATATCAGATTGGTTTGTTGCAAGGCAAACATCCAATAAAAGCTGGCATTTTTGGTAATGTGAGTAGGACCCAAAAGTGCTGCTTGGTGTCATAGAGACTGTAAAAAAAAGGATTTGTGGTTCAGAGAAGCAATTTCCACGAAGCTTAAGGAGCTGAACCTAAAGGCGCAGAGATGTGGCCTATCCTGATTTGTCAGGTTTTCGTATCGTGGGTCTTATGCAACAGATCTCACAATGTTGTCCGCCGGTGTGGACACACTTATCCTGTGCATTGAAATTCTTTTATCTGTACCAACTTCACATTCTCTGAGCTCATGAAGGGAACTGAAATCATTCGAAATGTAATTTCTACGTTATTTTTACAAACAAAGAGCTGCATAATAAAAAAGCCACCCTATGGCTAAGAACTTTGAGACACTTCAGACTTTGGTGTTAGTCGAAATACCGTCATGCTTCCAAAAATCAGTCTGAAGCTGTAAAATTTCTTCAAGCTCATGCCACAGTTGATGGCCTGCAAAATCAAAACCCCAACTTTACAGGAACCTAGAAATCTCAAGCAGTGTATTGAAATACGCGTCACAGTTGGAATCTTTGTTTTGTACTAGTACAGAAGAAAAATACTAAATTAATACGTATCTTTCTCAAGGTGTAACAGTGCTCAGTTCTTCCGTCCTTGAAGACAGTGTTGAACCAAAGCCCACAGGACCTCTCAGGCCTTCCTCTGGACCCTCTGATGAAGAGATCAAGAGGAAGGTAAGCCTTTATCAGGAAGCAATATCTTCCGAGCAATGTTATCTTTAAATCTAAGGTAACAACGCATTTGTTTCCCAGAACGAGCACCTGCAGAAAGAGCTGAGCAACAAAGAGAAAGAGCTGGAGCTCAAGAGAACTGAATCTGCCCAGTTCAAAGCCAGATGTGAGAAGCTTCACAGCGTAGCCTTCGGACACTTGCGGTGTCAGGTGGATTTTGTGATCATAGTGTTTCTCTTGTTTCTGTAGTGAATGAAATGCTGAATGAGAACAAACAGCTGGAGCAAGGCATGAAAGAAATCCTGCAGGCCATCAAGGACACCCAGAAGAAAACACCAACATCTGGTGGTGTCCATATTCCAAGTCTGGACCGACTAGTCAGCGTATGTACTTAGGAATTACGCAGGATCTGACGGTGGTAGATTAGATTCTCATCACACACCCATAATGAGCCATACGAAAGGGTTTGGAGAACATTTTAAGCATTTCTTTCTGATCACCTTTGATCATGGTGTCTGAGCTTAGCAACCTGAATGTTTTTAAATAAAAAATACCCATACCTTAGGCAAAGACTGGGTATTGGTAGAGGAAAAAAAAATCTGTTGTATTTAGAGTTTCTTATCATTTTAAAGCATAAAATCGTGTTTCAAAGCTATAATAACTAAAATGTTCACACTGTGACCTCATTGTATCTTTATAATGGTGTAATTTCTGAAACTATGAATTAGACTATATTACCAAACAGTCAACTGTCGGGCATTATATAGCAACGTGAAAGTGATTGGTGCGTCACTTTTCAGCAGGAATTGTTAGCAGCTGCATTGTTGCGTTGTTTTTTTTTTTTAGAAGGATTCAGCGCCTTGGTTCCTATACTTTCTACAAAACAAATTCCATACTCCCAAACTTTGTGGAAAGGGTTCAGGGAATGGCCCAGAATGTTTCAACAAAAGCAAAGTTCATGAAGATGTAGATTGGTGTGGAAGAACCTGACCGACATGCAGCCCACTATGAAAAAAATGTGGGATTTATATTAGTGTTTCCCCTACCGTTCAATGGGCCCATTAAAGTCTAATATGGTTTAGCTGGTCAAACTACTATTTTCTTTCAAATCTAGCATTTTTTTCTGAGATTTTAGCAAATGTTGCTGTCTATGAGGAAGCAGCAATTTTGGTTTTCTCCCAGTGCAAGTTGAACCGTCACTCACTGGCAGAATCAAATACGACCCACTCGTGCACTATACCAACTTTTAAGGGTTTGCTTTTATAATACTGTGTGTTTATTTATTTAATTATTAAATTAATTGTACAATATGTTTGTTCTTTTCAAAGAAAAATCTAAGTTACTAATTTTACAAATTAGATGATTTTTTTTCCCCTAAACCTATACGTCTAGGGCACACACTGAAGATAAAATGCTTTGATCATTTTCAACTAAAGGCTTTTTGTCAGGAGTAGAAGAAAAAAAAATATTTATTCAGAAAAAAATGTATAATAAAAAAAATTATACACATTATAATATTTACTACAAATTATTTAATTTTTAAAATGGCTTGAATATTGGTACCTAACATAACTATATAATCAACGTCTTGCAAAGTAAAATAAATATTTCGTTTTCTTTCATGTGTGTTGAGAGACCGGGAGATAGAATTGTTTTATTCTATATAATGTTGTAAATGCATTTGATCAAATATATGATAAAAAAAATGGAACTTGACTGTCACCAATGTTGAAAAACATAATTATCCTGTCATTACCTAATTATCCTGATTGTTTATGTAATTATCCTGTTCAAGGCTTTGGAGATGAAGTATTCCGAAGGAAAGTTTGATGCAAGCATGCACTTGAAGATGCAAGTAGATCAGCTGATCGGCCACAACGAAGAGCTACGGCAGGAGATGAAGACTGCCAGAGAGGAGGCAGTGGACACTCTCAATCAGTTAACCAAAGCTAACGAGAAGGTACACAATTTGTATCAACTGCAGTTTATTCAATAATTTAGTTGGTATGCATTAATTAACCCATTCAGGTTATTGGTAAACCGTAGACGTCGTTCTTAGAGGCAGGCGGTCATTGAGTAAAGGATGGTGGAAGGGGTGGGTCTATACAGTTGAGAGGAAGTATGTACTGTATTTTTCATTATTTTCATTATTTTTTATGAGACACATCGGTATATAAGACGCAATTTTAAATGAGGAAGATCTAGAAAAAAAAAGATTCTGAACCAAATACTGTAGTAAAATATTTTATCTCAACTGTGTAAAAGTTAACAGCAGTTTAAGAACAATTATATGCCAAACATGAACAGTCAGTAAACAGTAAAAGTAACAAAAAAAGGCTGTAATGTTTCATACATGCTCCTTACCATCCGGAGTGTGATGGGAATTTTCCTATATAATACTACCATCTAGTGGTCACTTAGAGAAATGCAATTTGAGAAACTTTTAAGAGACACGTCATACTTCAGTCCCGCCCTTCTTCCAGCGCTTGTCTTACTTTGAGGGCTCGAGGTTCTCACGGATAACACGTGTGTAGGAAATGCGTTGAGACTGCTAAATCTTTACAATAAATAGCCGCATTTGCTGTGTTCTTTCTCAAATGGTCTCCAGTGTTTATTATCAATTGAGAAGGTATATTTTTACCATAACAGGAGCTAGGCCGAAGCCGTGGCGTCTCTTACGCCTCTCCTACGGCCGTGACCGCCCTCCGCTCCGCGACGCTCTGCATCCGCCGTATAAGACGCTCCAACTTTTCCCCCTCAGTTTTGGGGAAGAAAAAGTGTGTCTTATACGGTGAAAAATACGGTATATTTAGAACAGTATTGGGCCAAGGACTGAACCCTGTGGTACACCAGCTGTAACAGATGAAGACAGAGTGGTTATAATTTGTTAAATTTGGTGCTGTGTGAGCTACAGAATTGAAACCATTATAGTGGTGAACAAGTATAGTTCCTGAGATGCCAATAGACTCCAATCTGGTGAGAATGGTGTGTATAAGAATGCCAAGTAGTGGAATCATTTTTAGGAGTGCCGTGACTGCTGTGTATCAGGCGAAAACCTGGCTAAAATTGCTCATAAAGGTTATTTTTTGCTAGAAAATCATTTTTTACAATGTGATCATCATCTACATCAATATATGGTCTGAAAAGATTGCAAGGCTTGGCTGAAATAGATACATTGTCATTGTTTTCTTGTAAAAGTTGTTATACTTGTTTTTTTGGCTACAAGCACTAAACTTTGCTGAGATATCCAAACTGGTGTGACTTGGGTTGCTATATCTATTCAGACTGGTACCACTAAAGGAATTGTGGGAAGTCACTAAAAATCCTGGGAAATTTTCCAACCAAAAGTTCTACCTTGGCAACCTGAGAATGCTGGGCAATCAGCATTCATGCATCTGCAACCGGATTTCCTTGGGAAATTTTGTCACAATATTTAGTAATCTCAGCTTTGGTATATGATAATTACGTGCCAGGGACTTTGTATAACTTATAGTGACAAAGGGATATATATTTTTTTATATTACGTCATTGACCCCTCCATAGCAACCAAAAATTCTAACCTGGCAACGGTTCCATTTTGCTATTAAATATAAAAAGCCAACATCATATTTGTGTACAAACTTTAGCCCTCTAGTAATTACCATATAAGTCTTCATTTGTATTATTCTTTGCAGATTGCTCGCTTAGAAAGTGAAAGGGCATCAATGAGCAGAAAAGCAGACACGGCCATCACTCAGAAGGCGCTAGCTCTGCCAGATGAAATCATGCCAACTAGCGGCGAGGTCATCAGCGCTCTGAATGAGTACATGATTCAGCTCCTACAGGTGTGTGGCAGTCCTGCATTGTTATGATACAAACCACATGTAAGATGTTCCAAATATTAAGACTCCCAACCGTGGATGTTCAGGAGATCAAAAACAAGGAAGATTCCATCGAACAGCTCCGTTCGGCTCTGGAAGAATATAAAAGGAAATTCGCCGTCATCCGCCATCAACAAGGGCTACTTTACAAGGACCATCAAAGGTATTCCGCACTATAACAATGCGTTATATATTGATTAGACATATGTTCAGCAATCAATAAAGGAGGATTTTAATTCACCTTGTGTGCCCTGCTTCAGTGAAAGGGAGTCTTGGCAGAAAGAGAGCAGCTATTTTGCAGAACTGAAATCCAAACTGGAGGAGCAAAGGGAGGTGGATGCTGTTAAACTTAAGGAGTACAATGTGAGTTCCACCTTAAAGCACTGAGCACAATGTGACCTTCCTCCGGATTATTTCATCAAAGGACCTGCTTTTTTCTGCTGGAAACCATAGAAAGTAAAGGGTTTTTACGTGTTTTTATTCATTTTAAGGGAGATTCCCAGAACACATGAACTGTTTGAACAGTGTCAAGATCATGCAACGTAATTACAAAGCGTCTACAAGCCTAGTCAATGACTGATTTCTTTTGGAAGTTTTGCCAAAATAATCTGTTTAGAAAAGTGTGTTTATTCAATCTCATTAAAGATTTTGGTATTATTTTTTTCTTTATCTGATTGTTTCTAGCTCTTGCTGGAGGCTCTAGAGAAGGATCCGAGTGAGGTCCGACGGGAGCTGGCTGAGATGGGCCGAAAAATGATGGTCCTCAGGGTGAATGAGAAATGCCTGACTCGCCGTTATACGACTCTGCTTGAGCTTGAGCAGCACTTGAGGAAGGAGAACTCAAAGCTAAAGGATGATTTCACTCAAATGCAGGCCACAATAACAGAAAGAATTGGCTACCTGCAACGATTCAAGGTATTTGTCCTCAACCGCAATGAAAAATAACTAAACTATGTTGGGGTTTCAGATTGAGTGTCATGTTTAGGAGAAATTACCAATAAAAAAACGAAATAATGTATGTTATAATGTTCTTTACTGTATACTATATTGGTACGGCTGTAATAGTTACAACAAATTTTATTTATTGGCATATTTTAAAATTTGTTTGTATCTTTTGACCACAAGGTGGTGCTGGCTCCTTTGGGGCACAGTGCCAAAACACAGCAAGCAAGCTTAGCTCATAGTTGTACAACATAAACTAAGTTTGGTGTAAATAGGCTGATGCGTTGAGGAGTCTTACAACCATTTTGGTGAGTTTTACATTGTGTTTATATTTGAAAACGGTTTGGCAAATCAAAATTCTGTGAATAACTTTGAGTCTGCGTGGTTAGTTGATGGTCTGGTCCAAATTTCGTGAAACAGCAGTATCAAATACGAGTGGACTTGAACCAAGGGAAGTGGAATTTCTTTGATACGACTTACAGTTCAAAAGTTATTGGCCAAGACGTAAGTGCTCATTTTACCTAGTGGTGGCCCAAGTCCGTTTGAGTTAGCGCCTCCAAATTTGGTCAGCTTATAGGTCAGAGGCTTGGCAGTAAGTGTGCCAACTTTCATAACTTTCCCGTAAGCGGTTCATGGGGCTGTCATTGACACATGGAGGAAGAAGAAGCTGAAGAATAGAAAGAAAACCAATGGAAACAATAGGTGCCTTCAAAGCTTCGGCCCTAATTAGCAGCACTCCATATTTATTGGTTAGCTCATTAAATATTAAATGTATTTTGCATTAATTAATGTAAAAATCAATATCCAAAAATCCAGATGACCTCTGGAAACTATTGTGTGCTTGACCTACAGGAAATGGCTGCGTTTAAAATGGCTGCTTTGCAGAAATCACTGGATGCCAGTGTTCCTGCATCAGAGCTAGAGAAAGCTAACAAACAATTCACTGAGCTCACCATCAAATATAGGAACCTCCTGCAGAAAGACAACCACCTTGTTCAGAAGACCAGTACCCTGGAGCACCTTGAGGTACGTCTGCCTCGTCACATCACACACAGCATGTGTGGTCAACGATAACACCAGCTGTTCTTCCAGAAAGAGAATGTGTCCTTACACGATTGCATTAACTCCATCAACAAAGAGCTTGAGATCAGTAAGGAGAAGCTTCACACTTTGGAGCAAGCCTGGGAAAGCATCAGCATGACTGGTAAACAAAGCAACCATGAAGCGTTTCCTGTGATATGCGTTGTAGTATCCTTTAGTGCGTTATCTTGTGTTTACAGGGGGTGAGGAGAGCATGGACAAGGCCTCCAAAGCCCTGGCCAACAGTGAAATTGTGTCCGTGTCAAGACGCATCACTACCCTTGAGATGAAGGAGCTGAATGAACGACAGAGAGCTGAGCATGCTCAGAAGATGTACGAGCACCTGAGGAGCTCACTTAAACAGGTTGAGGAGCGCAACCTTGAACTAGAAAGCAAGTTTGCAGAGGTTGGTCTATTTCCCTTTTCTACTGTTCCACCTCACTGCAACTCAAAATGATTTCTCAAAAGAAACAAATCATTAACATCTGGTGAATGCTGTTGAGCTCGATAAGTAATTTCATCAACAGTAGTACACAGACTGAAAGGACCATTTTATTGTGCTCCCACTGTTAACAATGATCACCAGAGAACGTTCATTGAATTACGAGTGAGAGAAAACGAGCAGCATTTAGTACATGCAAACGCTGCATCTCTTTAATTCATGACTGACCACACCCTTTTATTCCCTGGCTTTCTGCTGAGTCTTTGAGGTGCTGTGTTTAACCTCTTAAGCCCGAGAGTCCCCGGTACCGGGGACTTGCCCCCTTGTGCGTTACATTTTCACTCATAGCTCACTAACCCTGAGAATAACCCAGACATATTAAATACTGTTGTGTTCAGTGGAAACTCCTCTAAAAACGTATCTAATTCAATTTCATATCCGTTAACCACAGCTCGAACGCCATGCAAATAAACAACAACATGTCGGGAGTATAATTCATGACCACGTTTTTGTTTATGTGCGATATGTATCGACAATATAAACGGAAACACCAAAACCATTACATTAAATGAAAGCTAACAACCAGCTGAATCCAGCGATATGCAACTCATTAACATTGCATGAAGTATTTCAGAGCAGGGAGCGAAAGTTCCACGAAAAAACGCCAGCGAAAACCAAGCAAGCATGTAAATCTTGTCTTACCTTTGCCGTTTTTTCAACAAAAAGTTATTTCCATAGCGATAAAGTCCGTTTGTTGTTATGTCCGGTCGATAGCTTCGCGAAAAGTCCATTTTGTGTTTTTTCTGTTGCTCCAGTGCTCCTCTTACGTCACCAAATATGGAATGACTCACCGTGCGTAAGAGCACGTCTCTCCACGCTGCGCGTCGTGTGATTCGTCGGCGATCCCGTCAGTCTCAAAATGGTTGATCTCATTGGCTTGCATAGAATCAGAGCTTTCCAGCGATATATAGAGCTCCCGGATTGGACAGATGGTCGGGGGGTAGGGACACGCAGAAGCTCGAACGTCGACAGCGTTTGTGAATGAAAGGTTCCCAAAAGCGCAGCAAGATGGGGTAAATGAGCTTCCACCTCCCTTTTACAGCGTTTCTTTAGGAGTTTTTTTTGCTGAAATCATGTCCAGTAAGCAAGAAAAGAAGACTATGAACGTAGCTGAAGCTTTGGACAAGATTTTTTCCATATTTCAATTATTGTGCCAAATTGTGCCAAACTGTGCCAACATGGATTTCGCCTGAACTTTGTTCAATCAAAACCTGTACAGAATATTAGTTTCTTGTAGTATGGACACCAAACTTGCTACAGATGTCCTTGAAATGTAGTGGTTACAATTGATTGTGTTTATTTGCTTCGTTATAAGTAAAATAAGGAGATATTGGAGGAAACATGTGTTTTTTTTTTAGGCGGAGTTCATTTTTTGGCCATTCCAACATCAATTACTCTTACCCAGTGTTCTTGACTGTCAAATTAACTCATCCACACCACTCCCCAAGAACCTATCTTCATTTTGATACCAAGATTTGCAGTTTAGACCTTGTAATAGCTGAGAAATGCCTTAAAAAGTAAAAGTATAGGATTTTGGAAAATAGGCCTCAGGGCTTAAGA